>JAYJMH010070080.1:0-11212 GCA_036873815.1 Phacellophora camtschatica | reverse complement strand
AACCTCCTTCACTTCCCCATACATTTTGTTAATGCGGCGCATGATTGTTTGATGCGAAGGAACTTTGTATTCAGGTTCCAAAAAATCCATCAGCTTTCGAAATCCCTTTCCTTCTACTGTATAAACTGGCATCATATCCAGAGCCACCATTTTAGTTATCAACCCTGTAATCGTTTCCGCACGGCCAGGGTTACATTTTCTTTGAATTGTTAAAAAATTTGCCAATGTTGGTTGCCCAGTTGATCCTGCATTGATTTTGGATTGGCTGGCTCCAATGGTAGAACAAGAAGGCTGCTGCGGTTGAGATGGTTGAGTTATTGAAGGATGTTTACTACGTAAATGGGACAGCATAGAGCTCGTCGAACCTCGATAAATAAGTGTATCGCTATACAGTTTACATTTTACTTTCTTGTCGTCAACTATTTCAAAAGATTCCCAAACGGGGCTCGATTTCTTCATTTTTGTTTCAAAATGTAAAGTACTTTCCATTCACCTTTTTGTGAGGATATACTTTAATAGATATGAATAAATTCTCTAATAGCTTTAACATTATTTTGGGGTGTTTCCAAATATGTGTGATCAGGAAACATTTTCTACTGATAGGCCCCCAGGCCCTTGCCCAGTCGCACCTTCAGCACACGAGCCTAGGTCACGAATTTTTCTGGATCCGCCTTTGCGTCTTAACCTAGCCGGACTTGTTTGTTGTTGCTCTTAACCTTGCTCAAATTTTACAATTTTTACTCTATTGTGTCCAGGAGAATTCATAGGAGAGTTTATGGCAGCTAAAGCACACGATTTGACACAACAAAAATAGAGTTGAATTACAGAATCAAAATTTATCTTAATATCTGAAATTATGGCAACCGCGACGATAAAACAAAGCGTAACAATGTCAATCACACCATCAAAACAACCAAAATAGAGAATTGAAGAACCTTTAAAGAACTTAGAACATTTTGTAACCTCTAATGAAACCAATAGTAGAATGCAGATACCACTTGACAACTGCTACGAAATGAAAACTGAGCATCTTTCAAGGGAACTTGCTGAAATAAAAAAGAATATTTAAAGATCTGAGCATGCAGCTAACCAAATTAGACAAGTTAGAGGACATAGAAGCAATGGTTAGAGAAAACAATTTAAATTACGAAAGGTGCAAGAAGAAATGAGAGATGAGAAATGACAATTCAAAACTGAGAGTGAAGAATTCTAACGAGTATCCTGTACTCATTAGAATATCTGAAACAAAACTAGGCAAAACAATCCCTACGGCGAAGTGTGCATCGATGGTTATGGCATCCAAAGATGTGACCGAAATAGGCAAGAAGGTGGAGTGGCTTGCTACTTAAGAAAGGACATTACATTCGACAAAAAAAATTAACTTCTCGTCGAAATTGGAAATGTAGTCTTTGACTTCCAAGCTCTTGGAAAATACTGATTCATCAAAAACAACGGGCATTGATGAAATTTCAGGAAAATACCTTAAGGATGATGCAATCGCCTTAGCTATATCCATATTTCTATTGTGAAATCTTTCAATAGCTCATTGTGAATTTCCTGAAGCTTTGTAAACAAGCCATATTGAAGCCATTTAAAAAAAGGATCAAAAGAGGAACCAAAAATTACTGACCAATGTTCTTATTACCTCTAATTTAAAGAATAATTGAAAAGGTGGAGCAAAATCAAACACAACACCTCCTCGATAAGCACAAGATAATTTGTAAATAGGAATCCGGTTTTCAAGCTCACAAATCAACCTTAACGTGTTTATCATACCTAAGTGATAAGATTCTTCAAGGATTTTGGAAAAAATATGCTCACAGGTGTGATCCTGTTAGACCTTCAAAAGGCTTTTGACACGATAGATCATGAAATCCTCTTGAACAAAATTTCTCTGTTGTTTAAATCTTACCTACAAAACCGAACATTTCTTGTCAACATAGGATAACAGTACTCTGATCACGGTTATCTGTCATATGGGGTTCCGCAAGACTCAATTTTTGGACCATTAATATTTTTCCTATATATAAACAACACGCCACAGGCAGAAAATTGTGATCTACTTCTGTACTCTGACGTTTTGAGTCTGATATTCAGAGATAATAATATACAAACTGTAGAAGAAAACACGAATAGGAACTTCGCTTCTCTATGTGACTTGTTTGCGGAGAAGAAGCTGGTTTTATTTTAGCGAGGATAGAGCCGAAAGTATTCTATTTGGACTCCGTAATAACAACAGCGCAAACAAACTCAAAATTAATAGAAAGTACATTCAAATTAAATAGCACTCTCAAGTTACATACCTAGGATGCATACTGGATGAACCATTTTTTGCAAAATATGGTAACAAAAATACTAGCAAAAATAAATGGAAGATTAGCTTTTCTCTACAGAAAACAGACTTTCATTACCTACAATTTACGAAGATTGCTCTCTAATGCTGTTATTCAGCCTAATTTTGATTGCACTTGCTCTTCGTGGTAACCTGTAATAAATAGCAGGCTATCACAGAAAAATTCAAACAGCACAAAATAAATGTATTCGTTTTTGTTTAAATCTTAAAAACACGGCACACTTTGATCAAAAAGATTTTCAAAAAATTAAGTTGCTTCCAACAAAAGAGAGATTTGAACAATGTATTTGTGCAAGCTTATTCAATTTTTTTAATAATCCTTCGCCAGCATATTTCTTAGAGATGTTCAACCCAGCCGATTAGAGTCATTTCACTCCAAGATCGAAAGACAAATTATTTCTCCCCTTACGCAGAGGCAACGTAGGCCAAAAATGTTTCTCCTATTTAGGGCCTAAATTATGGAATAATTTATTATCAGATCTTAAGACAACAAACAATCTTGACACCTTCAAGCATAAGATCAAGCATCATTCCATGCTAAGCATTCAAAATTTAGGAAAATAGCGTTTTCACTAATCATTAATATCTCTGCAAACAATACAAGAATTAGTGACATTTATGTTCACTTTTTATACTTTTATTTTATTTTTCATTCTTTTAACCACAAACCTCTAAGGGGAATATTATGGAAACAAATTCTTTCAAACTTCAATGCTATCCATGCCACTCTAGTTTAGAGGTTCATGGTTTTAAACTCGTTATGTATTTTAAATATTGAATTTTTCCTTAACTTGCATGTATTACATTTTATCGTTTAATTTAGATTGTAAATTTTAAGTTAGCGGCATAATTTTTCTTTTTACTACATAATTTTACCACAACGATTGAGTAAGTTAGTTCTGGAGAAGGAAAAAGTGGGAAGTTTCAAAAATTTGAGCAAGACGTGTTTGACATTAAACTAGATCAATGAAAATTGCAGAAGATTTGGTAAAAGATGTCATCAAAGACAAAATGGAGATCAAGAAGAGGGAGTGTTGGATTTGAAAGAGTTTATTTGGATGGGATTGAAGTTCACTCTTATACTGGTGAAAGACAAATTGTAGCCAAATTTTCATCCTTTAAAGCGAAAGACAATGTAAAATATGTATGCAGTCTTGCTGGCTTATCAAATGGGGTATCAGAAAACTTTTTCCAATAAATTTAAATCAAAAGAAAACAGTTATGGCCAACGTACAGAGAAGAGAAACGCGATTGAAAACACGTCAGATTTATCGTAGATAGGTTGTATGTGGATAACCAATTGGTGGTTCTGACTAACAAAGGAAATCAGAGCGCAAGTAACAGTGAAACTGTAGTTGGTCAATAGAGGTGTCATGGAGGAAAAAAAAACACATTTATTCAAACAAGTATCAATGCTGACTTGCAAATGTTATTCATTAATGTCCATGGTCTCCGCAATAACACTAACTTCCGGAATTTTTTGCAACTGATGAACAATTACGAAATTATTGCTTTTGCAGAATCAAAGGCTGATGATTTTGATAATTTCAATTCACCAGGATTCATATTCACTCACGTGAAAAACCAAAAACGAATAAGATATGGAGGAATTTTGATTGCAATAAATGATAGCATTTTGAAATAGAAGCAAAACTAGATTCTGAACTAATTGTTTGGCTAAATGATGAGAAAAAAGTTTTTGATTCAACAAATGAACTTTCACTAGGATTTGTTTATGCTCTTTTAATTATGATGATAATAGTTTCAAAATATTGAAAAAGACAGAAGTACATTGAAATCACAGAATTTTAGCATCTTAATGTCAGGGGACTTTTATCCAAGAACTAAAACAATCAGTGATTTTATTGAATACACCAAAATCTCCCTTGGTGATATACTATTGTGGTGATAATATTGATATTTTAATAATGAATGATCTTGTGGGAAGCGAGCGATAAAATCATTGGTAGAACCACTTGCGAAGACAAATCATTAATAGATTATGCAATAGGAACTGCAGACGTATTTTGTGCACGCATGGATTTCAGTGTAAATGATTTTACCCACTTCTCTCAGATGTACACAACCCAATTTCAATGACAATGAATAATTTAAACACGATTAAGGAATTTAATTACAGAGAATAAACAAATACAGAAAATGTAGATTATGATTTTCATAAAATAACGAAACTCTCGCGAACATGGAATGAGGATAATATTAAAAATTTAACGTCAGCATATATGTGGATAAGCCAGCGGATCTTACATGAAGGTTAAACTTACATGAACTAAATCACGAAAATATGAATAAAACTGAATAACTAATAAACTCATCGGTAGAATCAATAATATAAATTTTTCGAGAAAGTCCTCAAAACAAATTCCCTATCAGAAAACAATATCAAGTATAACAAAATGATAAATCTTGGTTTGGAAAGAGTGTAAATATAAATGTAATGAGTTTAAAAATTTTTGGAAGGATATGTTGGACAAAATACTCTGGAGAAAAGCAGTAATACGAATGCTGTTAAAAAGGAATGCAAACAGACTAAGAAATTCAGAAATACGTATCTGAAAAAATTAAAAAAAATAAATTAAGAAACCTGAAAGATACTAAGTAGCCCCGTAGCCCCCCCTCTTACCTCCACAGCTCTGATCACTTAATAAAGGTATACAAGAGGATTCATTAAAAAATATTGGACTTGATACTCTATTTGATTATTTTAAGACATTTAATTAAGAAGCCAACAATGATTCCTAAAGTAATCTTATAAATATATGACTGGAAGGAAATACAGATTTAGAAACTATAATTACGGTGGAAGAAGTTAGAAAAATTAGTGTTAAAATGAAAAATAATAAATCTCTTTAATAATAAAGCATTCGACAGTGTTTGGAGAAAAGGACTTTGATTAAATTAGTAAATCATGAAATTAAATGAAATTGTTTTAATGTTATAGTAAAATTGTATGATGGAATCAAATCAGTTATAGAAAACTGTTTAAAACTTTGCAAAATCTTCTTATGTAATATAGGTGTTAGACAGGGTGTGAACCTTTCACCACTTCTATTCACAATATTCATTACGGATATGGAAAAATCAATAATAAATTTTGGAAATAAATGAATAACATTTTTATCTAGATGATCGTCAAATATTACGATTAAATAAATACCGTATTGAATGTTGATGATATATTTCTGGCACTCTCAGCAGAAAATTTACAAATATCAATTGATATTCTATAAAAATACAATCAAATAACGAAATTAAAAGTAAATGTGGGTAAAACAAAAATAATGATATTTCCTAAAAGTGGTAGATGGAGTAAAAATTAAATTTTATTTACAATAGAAAGATAATTGGTATAGTTAATGAGTCTAAACATCTTGGTATCAATTTCAAAAGAAATTTAAGATATCTAAATGCTATTAAGCTAATCAAAACTCAAGCTAATACAGCAATGAGGTATATTATTTCCAGAGCAAGAGCAAATAATATGACCATAGATATACAACTGAGATTATTTGACCTAATTATTTTGACCTACAGATTGGAAGTCTAGGGATTTAATAACTTACGAATGCTTATATAATGATTGTGAATGTCCAAAGGTCTACTCCAAACTAAATGGTATATGGTAAACTGGGGGCATTATTCCTGTGTCGATTACAATTAAATAAAGTATTATTGGATTTTGGGGAAACTATCGATTTGAAAACAGGAAAAACTATCACATAATATATATCACCTGATAATTGGCAAATGGGAAAAAATAAAATGGATTATTGCAATCAAAAATATTCTCGATATATCGAGTTTGTCTTGTATATGGTATTTACAATATATAAATAGTGCAACTAAACGAGTGGAAGCACTTAAATCTAATTTATAGGATCGCAATAAAAGCTTCAAATAAAGGGAAAATGTAATCACGTATTAAAATAAGTTTCGAAATGGAAAATTGTTTTGGAGAATTACCTTGTTTTGGAGATTTGGAGAAGTCTCTTACATATCATGTGCGGGTTTAGAGTAGCAAATCACAGACTCCAAGTTGAAATAGGAAGATGGTCAAGCATTGATAACCATTTATTCAAGTGGGATATGTGTACGTCAAATGAAACTGGATGTGAATATCATACTCTTCTAACATGGCCAGCTTTTGAAGATGCCAGAATTTTTTATGTTCCTCGATATTTTTCAAATTATCCTTCTGAGTTTAAATTTGATTTTTTTAATGACAAAAACTAATCACAATAAACTTGCTGCAAATATCGAAAAATTTGGAATGATACACCTCCTGAAAAATGATACAATTGTATTGTCGTAGTTTCTGTTACGTTTGCTGTTGTTCTGGTATATTTTAATTTAAACAATAATTCTGTAATTTTATCTGTAAAATTCTTTATGTTGATTGGGGCTTCCATTTTACCACTGGTTGGTGTGGCGGAGCTCCATCGATTTTATTTTAGTTATCTATATTTGAGCATCGCATACCTCACCTGGAGGTATGTGTTAAAATTCAACGATAAATAAATGAAATGTTCATCTCTAGTACAACAGGTAATGGCATTAAATTGTTTTAGAGGCTTAGGGCAAGTTGTAGCTGGGTGCGAGCCACCAAAGTTGCTGCAGCAGTGAGCGTATTGACACTTTCGGAGCTGGCAAGAGTTGTTGTTGTTGTAAAAATACCAAGGGTGCAGGCGTGTATGTGCTGGTGTATGTGGCATGAACAGAAATACTGGCATGTTTCTTTTGAGATATTAGACATGTTGATGCGAAATGGCCTGGAGAGTTGTATCTGAAGCATTTTGTGTTGGGAAGAAATTTGACAGTGGTACATACACCGGAGGAATTTGTTAAATGAATATTCATCCACATGTGCACATAACTCACTCGTGTTTCTAGCAATGTGCATACGAAATTCAATGTGGTTTCGATAGCAGTTTTGGAGTGTGTAACGTTTGATGAAGGCGGAGAATGATTCCTGGCAAGATAGTGAACTATTACACAGATACAATTTTTTAAAACTTCGATCCAAGATGCAAAATCTGTGATCTTGCTATATTGATTTTTTTGTCTGCGTAAAAGACAACGATTCGTCCCCATTATAACGGGATTATAACGTGGTTGGATTTGTAGGCTAAAGGAGTTATTTGCTAATGTGTCGTATTGGGGAATACAATGTATTGGTTGAGATCAATTTAGGCTATTTCTTTTATATGTTTTGCCAATTATTGCGTGATTGGTTGTAATCTGAATTATAGCAACAGAGAATTGTACATACCTTGAGCAGGTGGGGGGCGGGAGAGGAAAGAACCCTCAAATTTGCTGCATTTAGTTGTTCCGTTTGTGTGTGGTCTGCAGGCAAAACGTATTGTGGGGCTTCAATTTTTTCCTTGAGAGGTTGAATCAGAATCACTAAGGCTGTATAATTCCTTCATTGATTGCGTGATGGTTTTACTTAGCACTTTCTTGGCCTGCGATTGATTTTGCCTCAATCATGATTTTACATAAATCTTCCAGTCTCAACTGCGCGATGGATGTGTATTCGGAAGTATGGGTAGGGGCTGTTTTTGTGACTGGAATAACTGCGGAATTGGAATGGGAGAGTGGGATTGGTGCTTAGGGGATGGGAGAAGGTGCTTTGGGGGAATTGAATATGTGCTTGGGAACTAGGTTTAGGGAATGGGGGTTCATTCTCCCATGCTCCTGGGGATTTCAATTGTCTTCCGTGTTAAAATAACTGTGCAGCAACAGAGGCGGATACAGACTATTGCTTCCGTTGCTTGAGAAAAAGTCCGTTTTCTTAAGTCCAAAAATAATTACTTAGAACTATCTAAAACCTGTTAAAGTGCTTATGCAACCAAATTTTCGACCTAAATGTTTTAATTGAATCTACTAGTTTCAAATGTTCTGAGTTTGAATAAAAAAACAGAATTTAAAAATTCTAAACCAAAAACGTTTTACAGCCCCTCAAAGTTGCCAATTTTGGCATTTTCACGCGAAAAATTTGACAGGGTTGTGACGTAGATCATATGACTCGTCCAAGTGGAAGTGAGGAGTTTCAATGGCGAGGGCAGTGTGACAGACTCCATCAGGAAACTTGACGGAAGATATTACATCGCTGGAACGTTTCACGGAAATAGCTGCAAGAACTCTCAGTAAACCAGGGATTGTACCGTGCATTTCTTTCCCGATTCAACGAATTATCTAAAGAGATTCGATGTAGGAGCGTTTTGGTGTATTGGTATCACAACAGATTGAAGATTACAAAACAGACCTAAATCTTCAACATAAACCGTTTCAATATTCATGTGGAGGAAGTTTTTATCACTGTGAAAAGGAAAATAGCCAGGTATTAAAACAAAAATGAAGTCTGATGTTGTCCCTAAGATCGATGCAGTTAATGAAACTCTAGAACAAGAAATATTTTACCGGCATCGTCGACTTGAAAATTTTTTCCATTTTGTTGTCGGCTCTGTCCTCTGAAAATCACACGGTGCGGTGAGTGCATTGTACTTCAAGCCTAATGCAAGGTTGCGCCAAAGATCGTAAATGCACCACCAATCGTTTTATCTATGTACCTTTTTGTTTTGGAAATTAGCCAAAGCAACAAACAGTTTTTGACAGAAAGTGAGGGGACTGGATGGATTGGTGCAGGATAATTTATTTCATTTCAAGGTGTTCAAAAACAAATGATTTGTACAAAGGCAAAGCTACACAAGAAAAAGAAAGCAAACAATAATATATATATATATATATTTATAAAATCAGTATATTGATTTGTCCGTGATAAAAATGCTCAATTCATATAAGTAGAGCGTAGTATACATAGATTAAAAAAATCAAACAACTATATTCATCTCTACAAGCTTGTTTCGTGATAGACTCACTCTTCAGGAGATTAACATCAACATCTCATGAAGAGTGAGTCTATCACGAAACAGGCTACGCTCTACTTATATGTATTGAGCATTTTTATCACGGACAAATCAATTTGATTTCAAAAGAAAACATCCCAATATATTTATCTTGTGACACAGACCACAATGAAAACAAAAACATGTTTTACATATCATCTTGGATGTGAGAATGAGAAATGGACCACTGAAGTGTGTTGAGCTTGACTGAATAGTGTCAATTGAATATATATATATACTGTATTCTCATTCCTGGATTGATTTTGTACATAATGCAATTAATTTAATTTTGTGTTCACAGTTAAAAAATATTTGACAACATTTAAATAAATTATTAAATAAATTTGTAAATAAATGTTGGATTTGAATTTGTTAAGGGTAATACAAATGGTAGGCACCCATACAGTATGAAGGCATCAACTAGATTATACAGTTTTGTACAAAAATATAAAAATTTGTGATGGAAACCCATGTGTTTACATTACATCAAGCTACGACATAATGAATGCATATACTTATTATTTATATATAACAAAGAGCGGGATGCAAAAAAAGAGCAGATCAGATTGCTGGAACACTGTTCTCACCAGAGACTAATGTAAAAGTTAGATTTTCTGTACATACATTGTTGTCTGCAAGGACATGCTTACATATAATTACTTTTACAGATCACAGACACAAAAAGATTAATGTATTCATTAAATCCTATCCCTGCTTAAATAATTTATTTACAAATAGTCCTAATAAATATATATCTCATTGTTAATTTTGTTATATTTTAAAAGTAAAATATGCTATGTATGTTTTGATGACCAATTTATCATATTATTATTTAGAAATTGCAGTAAATTGTTAAAACCAGTATGTCATGCAATGCACTATTTCAGCATGCATTTGAAAATAGTGGAAATCTTTTCTATCTTTTTCTATCTATTTTCTATCTTTTCTTTTTTTTGGCAATTCTGTCTTTTTTTAGTGATGAACAGCACACATGCTGGCACTCACTGGCAGTTGTCTTACATTCATCCCATCCAATGTACCATAATTTGTAGTGTATTACTCATCAATATTTAGCATCTTTTAACTGTCTAGAAAAAGCAGAAGCCATTGTTGTTAGTAATACATTAGGGGCAGTGAACATATCGATTTTACTACTGAAAAAGTCATTTTGACCTTATATTTCTGAGAGGGGGGGGGGGGTGAAAATATCAGAATATTATTATTTGAGATTTAGTGAGGCAGGCCGAGAATTATAGTAAAGCCTCTAAAATTCCTAGCCATGGCCAAAAGGCCTAGCCATTCTCACAACAAATGGTTATTTTTGATTGCATGTAATTAATTTTTTTTTTAATGTCACAACCAAATCCCTCTCCCCAAAACAAAATAATTCTTTCAGTAACACGCTATCAGTAACAAAATCGATATGTTTGCAGCCCTTAATAATTTCACAGTGAAGAATCAAATATTTGTAAGTAAGATACGAATCTTCCTGATGGATGCTGTTTTTCATTCAATGATTACAAAAACACTTGCACACGAAACATCCGCTTATCAGCAAAGAGATTTCGAGGATTTGAAGCAGAAATGGAACAAGGCCCAGATCTTCTTCCACACCAACAACAATTTTGCCAACTTTGTCATGGAAATAGGCCTAACCTAAAACCACCCTTTTTCTTTTGCTCCGATAAGGTTGATATAATAACGAATTAAAAAGGCTTATTCGTGCCAATGATTCAATCGAGTTCTCTTGTTGAAACCTGCTTCCAGATTTTTAATATGTTTCTCAAAAATCATCTCTACCTTCACCAACTTCTGCTTTTTCGACGAAGGGATTGTCCTGGTTGATATGGTTATGACGCATGGGCCACCAAGTTCAACACTGCATAATCACTATCTTCATCAAATTCAAGAGATAAATTATCTGTAGAAACAC
>JAYJMH010070069.1:0-11215 GCA_036873815.1 Phacellophora camtschatica | reverse complement strand
CCTGTGATTACAATGCCGGATTTCAATCTGCTGTTGCCGCTTTGAAATTTCTTCAAAATAAAGGAGAATGCTAAATAGTGCAGGACACTAATAGTAAAGCTTCTTCCTCCCCCAGAGAGAAACTCTATAGCATTATTTATTCCTTTATCGCTATGTTTAGATTCTTGCACAATAGTACGTCAAGTTAGCATTAGCTGTGGCATCCGACTATCAAAGTATAGTTGAGGCGTAGATGGGTGAGAATAATTAATTATTAAATATAAAAAATAATTTAGTTTACGTACTGACCATTTATTTGTTTTACTCGATCTTTTTTTCTTTTCTTGCATGTGGGTTGTGAGACACCTCCTACCCGCCATCCAGCTGCGATGCTTGTTTCTCAGCTGGATAGCGATGAGTAGGTGCCTAACAAAACAACATCACTTGCTACGAAAGTAAGTCTGGCTGCTCCCTGAGAACAACACACTGTTATCAAAGCTTATTGAGAAGTAAACTCACAACAAACATGATCACGAACGCAGGCATGGGAAGGACAAGACCAACGGACACGAGAAGGACATTTCTCGTAATTCAGTCCGCTGGTTTGTTAGGTATCTTGTCTTCTCAGTTTGCGTGGTTAATGGGTTGGAAATCTGTTAATAGAAAACAAAATATCACTTGATACAGAGTATAAACAAACGACAAAGGATTTGCTGAAAAACAGAGAAAATGTCTACAAAAATGCGTCATATTTATACTAGCAACAGTCCGCTTGCTTTCATAACGCAACGTTTAGCCGTGGCAAATAAAACCTCATTAGATAAAATAATTCCGGAAAAATGTCGTGTTTCCAAAGCGATTATCTTACTAAGTAGCCAAATATGTTAAAAGGTAACCTTTGCAACAAAGTTAAAACCTTTGCAACGAAATTTATTTCCACGCAAAATAAGTGGGTAGCTATAAGAAGTTATTCACGATGTGTACAACTAATGTCTTCTTCAGTCGCTAACGATGGTTCGATGATTAGCTGGATAATATTATGTTATAAACAGTATTATGTTATATTTAAATCACTAGCAATACCGACACTTTTGCTTTGTTATAAAAAAATAGTAAATTGTTTTCACTTCTGTGAAGGAGACTATTTTTACCTCTGCGGAGTGTCTTCATTTTTTAGTGTTTTTCGTGGTGCATCTTACACTTGGACCTTTTGGTTTTAAAGATTTCATCTATGACTTCACGAGTGCTGAGAGAATATTTGGATTACGTCTATAGCAAATAACTTGTGGTTCAGGAAATATTTCGGGTAGTTCTGGATAGTCTGTTATCATATTTCCGTAATTTCTGTGCATGATATCTGGTAACCTCTTAAATTTAATATGCCAGTTGATAACTAATGGTACTCTTTCGTCAGATGTCTCCCGTTTTATTTTGGCTGTTTCTAATAGTTCTTTTCGGATCTAGTTCTCTTTCCAATGTCAGTTGCTATCTGAACGAGTTTGTATTCGGATATCGTCACTATTTACATAAGCATTCATGAAGTCATTAGCATGTCTACGATAATCCTGTATTAGACTACAAATTCTCGTAATTTATATGAACTGCGACCATGTGTTTGAACAAATAGTGTGAGTTGTATGGTCTGAATGACTATGAAGATAAGTGTGGGTAGCCATTTGTACATACAGTATAATGTGCAAATTTTAAAGTACAGTGTACTTTCACATTTGTATCCAAGAACACTACGCTCTCCTTGTAAAATTCGGCTGTATGCATAATCTTTGATTTAAAATTGTTCTCTATTGCAAAGAAATTGCAGTACGACAAGAAATTATTAAGGCTTTTGATGTCTCCAATCCAAATAAAAATAGGTCATCTATGTAACGAATCCAAGACAAGGGTCTGCTGAAGCAGACGTGGAGCGGTTCAAATCTCTTTTCATTGCGTGTTTGTAAAATTGGTAATGAGCTTGATAAAATTGGTAATGATTCTTCAAAACTTGATTTTCCAGCGTCACTAACGGTCTGCCTTTCTTGATATTCTTTTCATCGTTAAAGAGGAGTCTCTTTGTTAACGTAGTGTTCGGCTGACGTGCTAGATGAGCTATTGATGAATATACCTTGAGCTAGATGAATATACCTTGTTTGTTGTCGGTTAATAACAAGCTCCATGATGTCTCCAGTTCTACAGATATCAAGCACATCTCTGTTGGTGTATATATAGCTGAAGTTGAAGTCATGTTCCTTCTTGGGATCTTCATATCCATCTCTTCTTCTTCTAAGTCCGCCCTTTATTATTCGTTTCGGCATATTAATATACTCCTCGAATTCATTGTTATTGGATTTGGGTAATCTTACACGTCTGGCATGCATACGATAATCGACTTCCAATCATGGTGTTTAGAGTATGTGTTTGTTTCATAGGTAGATCTTGCTATTTGTCAATTTATTTCTCAATTGACTAAACTCTGATTTGGCAACAGAAATGCATAGATCAATTTCTGTGTCCCCTGTCCATGGTTGGTCAAATTGGATGTCAACACTGAGCTGTCATCATCATGTTTGTAGTTGACTATCATGGATCGGTCTTAAAGGAGGTGTTGTGAATTTCTTTGTATTTTAGGAAAACAATAAAAACAATGGGATTTATTGCCTTCTCTTTTCCTTCATATGTCATTGATCATTAAATTCACATTTTTCTGATAATTTGGGTTAGGGTCGCAAGGGATTTCTTCGTAACATTCCTCATCATCCAGAATCGCCAATCATAATTTATCGTAATCGTTTACGTCCATAAGATTGATTCCATTACCATGTCAGCTTGCTTAATTAATAATTTTTCATTAGAGGCCAGATATTCTAATGCATTGCAATGTTTGTTTGTTAAATCGGTTATGCAGTTATTTTTCTTTGGATCTAAATATAAACTAATAAAAAGTGAGAAAGATTAGTTTAATGGCCAGTGACAAAGGATGATTCTCAATCATAATTAAAGGATGAACATGATTTAGGCTGGTCTATAAAAATGGAACGTTGGTATCCAGAAAAAGAGGTCCATGATATTCGTTTACATCTAAGAGCTCAACTCCACTAGGTTACAAATCATATCTCTCCAGGGGGACAAATCAATTGTAAAATTTGTAGCATTCGAGGGCATGTCAGACTTCTTATTTGGTTCTGATTTGACTTTGTGTCTTATATTCCTAAGTGTCTGAGCAGCTCAGTTAGCATAAATCGAGCAAGATTATTAGACTTTTTCGAGCAAGATTATTTGCTTTGTGGCCAGATCGCGTCAATCATCTGAACAGATCGCGTCAATTCAACAGATCGCGTCAATTCAACAGATCAACAGATCGCGTCAATCATCTGAAGCAGCATGTAAACAAATCGTGTTTTGAATTTCGTTCTTAGTGGAGATGGGATTTGTAAACAAATTGCTGCAGTTCAAATGCGATTTGAGTTGTTTCTAAAATTTGTTCTAGCAGAGATGGGCTCTAAATCCAAAAAAAAAATCTTCGCATGAACAATTTAACAAACAAATAAAAAGCGCTATGCAATAAGATATATTGCCGCTGATGAAATTTTGGCCATTAAACCAGCTAACGAGGGTTTGGATTAACCTTCTCCATGGTAAGTTTTCAAAATACCTATTTTTGCGCTCGGTTTTTACATAAAATCTTAACATTTATGCTTTTCTTTCTCTGCAGGATTAAATGGTGAATCCAGAATAAATATAGTCGTTTGGTTATTAAAAATTTCAAATGATATACAGCGCAATTATAGAACGTTCTTAAGGCTAAAGGCGAAAACATAAGTTCCTATTTGTTCTTATTTGGTTCTTATTTGCCTTCGTGTCTTATTTTCTTAAATGTCTGAGCAGCTCAGTTAACATACATCATGGCAAAGGCGAAAACATAAGTTCCTATTTGTTCTTATTTGGTTCTTATTTGCCTTCGTGACTTATTTTCTTAAATGTCTGAGCAGCTCAGTTAACATACATCATGGCAAAGGCGAAAACATAAGTCCTTGTGTCGGAACAGTTCAGTTATCAGACTTAAATTCCATACTAGGCGTATAAAAAGCACTACAGCGAAGAATATAACTAGGCCCCAGTGTCTTATTGCCCCAGGTTCCTTTTCTGCCAACACCTTCCAGTCCGTAAGCTGAGAGGTGGGATGAAATTGACGCGTCATAATATGGAAAATTTCATCCCACCTCCCAGAGTCAGACGCAAGCATATGTCGGCCGTTTTTGTGTTTAGTGTATTTATGGGGAAATTTCCGTCTCGGCTAGGTGAGATCCAGTAAGCTGAGAGCCAGGTCTCACTTGAGCGGGATAAAACGTTTCCCATACAAACAAAAGATCCAAATTGTATAGGTTTGTATAAAACGTTGTCTGGCGATGAGTTGAAAATAGTATAATGCTGGTAAAACTTGAGCTAATTTCTTTCATGTATTATTGGTTCATTTTAGTGTTTTTCTATATTTTCATTAAATCGAAATTTGTTAGGATTATTTTATCTTTGGCTCATTATTTTTACCGATCAACTCGTATTGTTTATTGTTACTATATTACATCGTTTCCAAGTCGTAGCTTTACGTCAAGGGAAACCCTTCCCATAGTACGTTTTTTGATTTTATTTTTGTGAGTGTTGTAATTGTCAAGCCCTCGAGCCTTGAGCAAGGAAAATGCTAAAGAGGCATTGTTGATTTTTATTATTATAAATTTGTTTTATTACAAAATCGTTAAAACTAAACAATACATCAAAACAAAAAACGACAAAATATGCTCCGCAGTTGACATACAATATGCTCCGCATTTGGCAGGATAATTTATAATACATGTGAGACTTAGTGTTTCAAATCGGTTATTTTTTGGACAGTGACAATCACACTTCCATTTTGGAAAAAACAACGTTCAAACTTTTAAACATTTAATAGGGTAGGCTGTCACTGTCATGAATATATTGATCGCAGCTGTTTTTCAAGATTCTAAAAAGTTCAGAAAGTCCAAACACAAAAGTTTTAACGAGATTAAAAGATGTCGCACTTTTAACGATTTTAAAAGATTTCGCATCTACGTACAAAACACAAAAACTAAACGTCCAAACTTCAAACATTAAAAGACGTCCTAATTCCTGAAAAACATCGTTAATACCTTAGTGGCATCAGATAGGATTCCAATTGGGTTGGGTAAGATGATGTGGAGTTGACAATACTTCATTCTTTCGTTGTATGGTGTTTCATGGATTTTCAGTTCAAAAGAGGAGCATGATTTTCGCCATTTTTGGATAGAATAATTTTTCCAGAAAATAGCCGATTTGAAACAGGTTAAGTCTCACATAAGTTAGAAATTACTGAGCCGAGCATCTTTTGCTTTTTTGTAGACAGTAAACATACGTTGTATTAAATATATAATTCTATAATAAATTGTTAGGATCATAATTACAAATAAGAGAAATGTATAGGCTCTTGTCTCAAGTCTCAAGGCTCATGGCTCGACGATTAGAAACACTTCATTTTTGCTATATGCATTGTTGCAATATACACTGTATTTGTAACACAGAAAGAGAGAACAGCAATGGATAAATAAAATAAGGCTAAAGGTCAGACGAATAGTTCATTTAGGCGCAAGCAGCAAGTGTTTATCAAGACCTTTCAATGCTCGAGAAAGGCTGGGGAGTGCCTTGGATATTAGAAATGCGCCACCAGAATCGCTTTAGCCCCGGTAAATTAAATATATAAAAGAATTAATAAAGATCGTGAAAATTTGATTTGTTATTATTTTTATACCACTCTGGCCTGCTGTAGGAAATGCCAAAAATTATCCATTTTACAGTAGATACAAGATCAATCAAAATCAAATATCAAAATCAATCAATATTTTTTAGTTGAAAAAAAAGGCCTTCTTTCTTTCTCTTCAAATCATTCATTGTGTGGACACGAAATCCTTGATAATGCAAGAAACGATATTAGAATGACACAATTTTCTGGCCAAAATAGCTCTTTTTCCATTGCTTCTTGCTGTGCATTCTAATGAACAGGTTAGATACTGAGATATTCTCAACAAAAAAAACATCGCGAAAGATAACAGAATCAAGGGTCGATATTTTTAAATTGTTTCCTGGACTAAAATTATACAAACGAAGACCCTTAAGAATAACAGCATAATTGACCAAGAATTTCTCCCAAAATATCAAGAATTGTATAGAAAACAAACAAGTTTGGGAATTTCTGACAAAAGATCAGAAGACAAAATAGACAAAAACACATGTTTATAACTCTGAATTTTTCAAAATTCGTCCAGGCATTCAAAAATACTTTCAAGATCGACAGAAAGTATTAATCAAAAATAACTCTTCAAAAGATGAAGCCAATAACTAATTCAAGTATTTTAAATTATACCAGGTGTCACCAAAAGATGGCGAGGTGTTTGTTGATTTATTAGGAGAAGAAAAACAGCTTAGTTCGTAAGTTGTCCGATCAAAATTTACCTTTACACTTCTAGGATTGGCTGACCATGAAGTGCAATAAGAATTTTACAAATAAACTGAATGGAAGCATCCTTGAGTTAACAATACGTTTTATACGCAGTAATGGCCGCTTTTAATAAAGTACGCCCACCTTAGACGGACAAATAGCTCAATGTAAAAGAAACTTCGCTTTAGAAATTCAATCAGACTACACCTACCGAAGTTGCTACAAAGAGAAGACAGAACATCTTGCACAGGATAAACGCTGACATGGCTTCGGTCGTGCTTCTGTTTTTGGGAGCATCTTTTCTCATTGGAGTACAATCGCAGTGTCCTGATAAATGTGAAATACATTACATGAACAAATGGCCTGGAAATGGATATCATGCGTGTTTGGTGGCGAAATCCCCAGTATGGCTTAAGGCGTTTAAAAATGTAAAAATTAAGGTTCAATTTGATCAAAAGGTAACAAAACTTGACAATATCTACATCCTTGGTGGTAATGTGAGAGTGAAAGGATCAAGCACCAAAAAGTCAGTTTTCACATTGTTGTTTAGACCTGACTCAAGAATAAATCGTGGTGAAAATGTAAGTTGGCGAAATCATTGTTTTGTTTTTAAATTTAAGTATGATCTTGACCAGCAGTTTTTACGGATTTTTGGTTTGATTCAATCATATTATCTCTGGGGGACTTTTGGTCATTCATTTTATTGAATTTCTTGAAGAATTTCCCATTCATCAACAGGTTTTGTAAAGTGAAAAGAATTTACAATGGGTTGCTTTAAATGTTGTGAGACATGCACTGAAGGTTTGTAAATTTTGGCAGCTGTTTTTCCGCCAACGGTACAGAAATGATTGCTTAAAGCAGTTGCAATGCCAATGTCTGTTTGATAACAGTTACCATTGTGGTTTATTTCATTTATAAAATTTGTTGTTGTTGATTTTTTTGGATTTAAACAAATTGATGAAATGGACAATTCAACCACAAAATAAAAATATGATGCAAACAACAATCAATCGCTAAAAATTTCAATTATTTGATTCAGCCAATAAATCTGTCTCGTTTTAAAGAAATCGTACCGGGATCGTACCATTAATGTATGGTGTAGGGGAAGATAAAAACTATTCTTATTGGAATTTATACGTATTTTTCCGTGAACTATCTTCAGCTTCTTTGCATGCGTGGTTAATTGTTCAAACTAATAAAATTTTTCAAACTATTAAACTTTTAATGAGGTTGCCCGTTATGCCAATCAAATTCATGAAAAAATTATATACAGAATCAAAATAAGTCGAGAACAATACAAAGATTTTCTTATTTAATTGTAAATATTTTTATAATTATAATGAATATATTGTAACTGTTATAATTTTAAGATCATAACTTGAGACATCGTTCTCAAAAATTTTCAAACCAATAAACTTTTACTACGGTTACCGTTATACAAATCAAAATGAAGAAAAATGTTATACAGAGCCAATGTTAAACAACAAAAATAAAGATTTTTTTAAATTAATTGTAAATATTTTTGGAAATAGCATATTGTAACTGTTATAATTTCTAGATTATCTCTTGAGACATCGTTCTCAACATTTTCTAAACAAATAAACTTTTACTAAGGTTACCCGTTATACAAGTAAAAATTAGGAAAAAATTATATACAGATTCAAAAAAAAAAGAGAACAAAACAGAGATTTGTAACTGTTATAATTTCTAGATTATCTCCTGAGACATCGTTATTATTTCTATAATATTTCTTCCTGCTTTGTTTTCAAAATTGCTGAAACCAATAAACTTTTACCTAGGCTACCCATCAAAGATGAAAACGAAGAAAGTTGAATTAAAATGTTTGTAATTGTTCAGTTGAGTTGAAGATTTTATTTGCTTATATAAAAATTAGCTCCGTGTGTTATAGCAGAAACAATATTTTTGAAAATGAGGCGGATATGCTGAGGTAGAATCAATGAAACAAAATTTTGAGCTTTGTTTTTTCACTGCAAACGTTGTTTTCACTGCAAAGACGTTTGGAATAAGTATCGTGATCCTATATCTCTTTCATTTACATTCTATAAACGAGGTCACAAATTGTCCGTATGTTATCAGGCTGTCTACTGGATGTATTTATAAGAATTCGTATTAAAGTTTTTGCATTATATTTGATTTTGCAAAACTAATATAAGGTTTATTTGGGTAATACTATTAATAAGATTAGTAATATCGACAATAATAGTAATAATATTACTGATAATAATTTTAAAAATAAATAATACGATAATTCATATTCATATGATAATTCTTATAATAAATCAATATTTGTACAGGTTAGTTAGTTCAGGTGCAAATCAGAACATGAAAATTAAAAAACGAATTAATTTTACAAGTACAAAAGTAGATATAAGCAGCCTCAAAATCAACAAATATGTTTCAACTTGAAGATTAAGTCCTGCATTTCTCAGCAAATTATTCATGGTGTGGACGCCAACTCCTTGATAATACAGGAAACTAAATTAGAATGACATAATTTTGTGGACAAAATAGCTCTGTGCATCATAATATATAGGTTGGGTACTGAGAAGTTCTCAACAAAAAACATCGAGAAAGATAACAGAAATCAAGGGTTGATATTATTTTCTCGACAAAAAATCATACAACAATGAAATTTAAAGAATATAATTTCAGCATCATTGACCTATAATTTCTCCCAAAATTTTAAGAATTGTATTCAAAACAAAATAGTTTTTCATGGACATTTCTGATAAAGAATCAGAAGAAAAACATACAAGCACGTGTTAATAACTCGTGTATCTTTCAGAATGCGTCCAGGTATTCAAAAATACTTTTTAAGATCGAGAGGGTGATATTCAAGTAAATTATTCTTCCAGAGAATAAGCCAAGAATAAATTCAACTATTTTCAAATTATAAATTCCCTACAGAAACAAATATATCTAGCATAAAACTTCTTTAAACAGTAGCGACATTAGAGGTTTGGTTCGTAAGTTATCCGATGGGTTGATTGTGAAGTATGATAAAACAATGAAAGCACAGATCATAATGAGCCCATTGTACACCCACGTTTCACAACAAAAAAACAGCTCAAAATAAAAGAACGTTCGATTCACAAATTTAAACAGAAGACACTTACCACAACGTAAAAACATGCACAGGATAAACGCTGACATGGCTTCGGTCTTGCTTCTGTTTTCAGGATAATTTTTTCCTCATTGCAGTACAATGGCAGTGTCCTGATAAATGTGAAATACATTACATGAACAAATGGCCTGGAAATGGATATCATGCGAGTGTAGTAGTGAAATCCCCAGTATGGCATAAGGCGTTTAAAAATGTAATTAAAACTTGAATTTCAAAAAAATTAGATCATGTTTAAAAATCGTTTTCTGTCAGGCGCGTAATTCGTAATTATATATTTCCATAAGTTTGTTAATAGATTGTTAATATTCTCATTTTAAAATGTTTATGAAAAAGGTTTTTTTGCATTCTTATCAAAACTTCCACCACTAAATATGTTACAACTATTCGTTCCAAATAAAATCTAAATGCAATATAAATAAAAGCAACAGTATACCGAAAAGTATTTTCAAGAAGTTTAGAATCAAGAAAAGTTCGAGTATTAGTGTTGAGAAGTTTATTCAATAAAATGACTTTGCAATAAAACCAGTTTTCGCAAGGGATCGCAGGAATACAATATAAATTTATTTGCGATTATGGAAACACTTCTAAAATATGATTGCCACACTGCCTGCGACCACAGCGACAGACTATCGTAGAGATAGAACGATTTATGTATCTGCGACGACTCCTTGGGACTCCTTGCATCTAATGAAAACAGCCTTTAAAAAGTATTACAACTCTTTGCAAAAAAATATATCTTTCCGCGGTGTTTTCGAAATATAAAAACAGTCATGAACCCAAAAAATTAAAAGCAATGGAAACATTCTGATTACTTCTGATCCTATGCAATTCCTTGCGACTCCTTTTGACTCCTTGCGATTATATGGAAACAAGAACAAAGCTTAATTCTCACAACATTAGAGTATGCTTATCGCTGTCGCCTTTTCCTCCGCTCCTCCTTGTTTTCACCTTATTTACCAATAAAGATGAAAAAGAGCAAACCTATTTTCCGCTGCGGGTTTAAAAAAGCGTTAAATATTAAGACTGTTAAGAAATATTCTAAATACGAAACCGTTACAAATAATAAAGAAGGGCTGCATTATGTCAACTAAAAAAGTTTTGATGCGTCTTGCCGTACGAGAACATTTTTACCATATCGTATATTAAACATGAAGCCCGATACGTTTAATCGCATGTAAGCCCGTTAAATCATATCGTAAAAAACTAATGTCTATTTTAAACATCTTAGATGACGATTTCATTTATTGTACGATACTCTGGGACTCCAGCAACTCTTCAAAAAATCACGCTTTCGAAAAAGGTTGTCTGCTCAAGCAAAGAATGTACGGGAAACAAATCAACAACAGCAAAACCGGGTACTACAGGAACAGCAGTTCCAACAGAAATTTCAAAAAAGACAACAAAGTCCCCGTCATGTACTGCTTCATATGACTACAGTACAGTTTTAGACCTATCCTTAAAATTCTACGAGGCACAAAGATCCGGGAAGCTCCCTCCATCAAATCGAATTCCATACAGAAAAGACTCTGCGCTGAATGACGGAAAAGACGCTGGCCTGGACCTAACAGGAGGCTATTATGATGCTGGCGATTTTGTGAAATTCGGATTTCCAA
>JAYJMH010070058.1:0-11215 GCA_036873815.1 Phacellophora camtschatica | reverse complement strand
CCCCACCATAATAATTTTATAATATTCAATTTTTAAATATAACAGAAAAACGTTTAATATCATTTTTACAGCAAGTTAAGTTTTAGAGACATCTACTTTCTCTCAAACGATCAATTTTGGCTAATAGTCATCTTCGGAGATTTTACGGCATCTGATTTAAAAACCAAAGCAAAGGAACCCAGCCATAGGAACTAAATTATAAACATACAAATAATAATACTCCTGTGACACAATATTTAGATTTTTTGTACTTTTAAAATTGTATAGATTAAAAATTTAGAGAAATACAGAGTAATCTCTCGGTTTTATTTCCCACTAGAAAGGGCGTTTCTGGAAGAGTAAAAGGCGTGTCGCAGAAACATCTTCGGGGGCAATCCCCCGGGCCTTCACCTCAGTACGCGCCCTGGGCGCCTATTCTTAACTTTAGCCTTCGGCGAATTAGCCACGAAATGCTTCCCACGAGTCTGTTAAAGGCTATTACATATGTTTACTGTTTACGACTTTTTTAGGCTATTCACTTACTTATCGTTTCATATTTCCGTAGAGTTTAATTTCTTAAACAATTAAAGGAAAAAACATTCCTTTAAAGTGAAACGCTTAACGTTTGTAACTTATTTATACCAGCCTAGTAGGTTCTACTCTTCCTTTTACAAAGCTGACTAGAATATCAATGTTGCTGAAAGTCATGGAAATGTTTCTTGCGAAAAAGGAGTTTTTAACTCATTGGTTAATTGGTATTGCTGTATTAGCAGTTGTTGTTGTTGTTGTTATTAAAAGAATTTTCCACTTTCGTGTCCCTTGGGGCCTAGGGGTTCCAGGTCCTGATCCTTAGTCTTGACAGTTCCCCATGTGTTTCTTAGATTTTTAAACAATTCTCAGCCTCGAGCTCCTCATATAAAAGAGCCCCTTATAATAAAGTCCATAAGAAATACTAAGTACCCACATTATTTTATGAGAATCTTTCTTAAAGTTTCTTAATTCTTCAACAAATTTAGGGCTGAAAGTTTCGAGAACTAAAAGTTAAATATATGACAACGACAGCAGAAACACACTTTCATGTTTTAAACTCGAAAAACGTCCACTTACTTGTGACTACATAATAAGCATTTAAGGTCAAACTTAAGTAAAGTTAGTTAGTTTCTTAAGTTAGTATCCCTTAAGTTAGATTACGAAGAGACATGACATTTATAGGTATTCAGACTCAGTACTGAAATTTGCTCAACTTTTGCACTCAAGCTCTTGACCTGGTTTCTTATAAACTGGTTTCTCATTAAAACACTTATGTGTAACAAACCCCACAAGTAATTGGCAAGTAATACGTAGATGTAGAAGTAAGTCATATGCGACAGTATTGCGTAAATACGCAAGTCACACAAGTTACTAACCTGCATTGTCGACGTGTGTAAATATTCATCACCTCAAGCTTTAAAAGACGTTTAAGTACAAACAAGTCGAGTAAGTCTCGAAAATTTATGCACGTTCGAAATTGGTTTCTAGTTAATTTACCCAAACATGATAATTTATTAATGTTCGGTATTCATTTGTGTTAATGACATGCATTATGAAACATATTGTGACTTCATGAAATTTCCGAAATCCGGGGGTACGCCATAATAACGAATTAAGGATTTATCACAATTGTGCCAATGTTAATGATCATTGTTAAAAAACAAAAACCAAGCTGTTCACACCAGATACAAGTATTTTTGCACAAGAAACCCGCTTACAAAAAAACTAGCTAAAAAATCGCTAAAAAGTTCAAAACTGTAGCACTAAGTAGCTAAGAAACCCCAATATATGCAAAACGCTTATTTTCTCATTAAAAACTTTTATTTTGTGTTATCCAAACGAAGAGATTGACTGAAACCTAACCCAGAGGTCTGTCGATTTTCTTTCTATAAAATCGTACACTATTTGCTTTATATAAAATGGTTTACAATCAATAAAAGAAAAATGGAACTCATGCAATTTCAGTACATTTTAATGCCAAGCTCACACAGAGCATGTTTAGAGAAGCGAACAAAACTACTACCCAAAACATTTTTCTAAGTATCAACTAAATGAGCATGATAATTTGCCGTCTGGATGCTGATGCACAATTAAAATATGGTTGTTTTCTAAATTATTCAGGTTCGTAGTTTTAGCCCTTAATGTAAAACCTTAAACAATTGAATAATCTAATTTAAACAATTGGATTACTGTTAAAAACATTCCGGTCTCCAACCTGGGGGGAGGGAACGTCCCACGGTCGAACGGGAGTGGGCTGCTGGGATTTTATAAACACACACATCTTTAAAGTTCAAATTTTCGTGTATACCCAACATTAGTGTTGTGTTTCATTCCAAACTACCAAACAATAAGGACAATTTTTAATATCTAACCCAAAATTAATGCATTTTTCGTAAAATCGTAGCAATGATTAGAGAATCTCTGCCTTCGAATCCAACCATACCCGTACCCAAACATTAGGGTGCACCCCCTCCCCCTGGGGCCTCCACATAAAACTACACTGGAAATACATCTAAACAGCGTTATGGCCACATTTCTAACTTCAAATTACGAGAATTTTGGGGGATAGCAGCCAACAAAAAATGGAAAGATGACTTGAAGACTGTTACTTTAATTATTTTATTCAAACTAATATAAATGTATACTAATATATAATTTTGGTCATTGTTTAGGCTCTGGTACCCAGGGTACACGCTATAATGCAGTCGTCCCAGATTTTATTCAAAGTAACTTTCATTATAGACAGGGGCGCCGTGACCAAGAGGCAGCTGCCCCCTTGGTGCCCTGCCAAAATCATGATAATTCCTTTTAATGCCAGCTCTGTGGTCTGAAATAAGCAGTGAATGGGCGTGCCGGAGCATCACCCGAGAGCCTGCAGAATAGCCATTTATGTCGATGATTGGCAGAGGGGTTGTGAAACCAACCCGGCTTTACGGCAATGCACCAGTCACTCTGACCTGATGAAAAAGGTCAGTGTGAAAAGAGAGGAGAACAGAAAAGAATGGGGAAAGTGAAAGTTAGAAAGGATGGAGGGTGGGAATCGAAATGTTCTTGTTGAGTTAGGCTGCAACTTTAGGAATGTCATGATGCTTCGGGTAAAGGATTATGGAAAGGTTCCTCCCATGTGAAGGGGGGGGGGGATGCTATAAGGACAACCTTACCAGAAAATGGGCCCCGGTAACGTCAGTAACTGCGAATAATTGATTATTCAATATTCTTCTTCTATTGTTTAGCAAACCCGTTAAAAACCCTATGAAGTCAATGATGTCACCCCTTGGAAACTTTTCAAAATAATAATTCTGATACGACTATAAAACTGGTTATTCAAAAAGCCGCATGTTCTGACCGTAAAATTGTTGTATCTAAAATCAAAGTAAATAGAACAAATACCCATTCATTGTCGCATATAGCCATTCATAAACAAAATATCAATCAGTGGGTTGCCACCGAACATTTTCATCTCAAAGCGGCTTCATATAAAGTAGACAAAAAATCTGAATGCTATTTCGTTCGATTAAGAAATAAAGAATTAAAATTCAAGTTTAATTTTTCATTCGTAGTCTTATCGGGGAAGTTTTGAGTTCCGTACATACAGAGTTCCCTTTGACTTTTTGAAACTTCCCTAAAACTATGTCTGTAAAATTCCCAAAAACTCGAAAAAGTCTTTCAATTTTCCCTTTATCCCCATTAAAAATAAAATAATTGTCAATTTCAAAAATTAAAGAGGTTGTCAGTAAATTTTATATAAAACAAAGTAATACTAATATCAAAGAATATCTCGTATTTATCGTTTTAAATCACAAACCGTTGAGGAAAAACATTGTCGGAAATTAAAAAAGCTCATAGAATGTTTAACAAGGATACTCAATCTAAAAAAATTTGTTTGAACAATTCAAAAACTCTTGTATGTTCAAAATATACTTTTTATTTAAATATAATTCTTTTCTTGCAAATTTCTTGAAATTCTTCGTTATTAAATTAGATTTAATTAACCTTCAGTTAGTTAAATCTAAAACCTTCAGTTAATTAAATCTTGTGTTCAAAATTTCTTGTGATATTACTTCTCCAGTCAAAAAAATTGAATTTTGTGTGATTTAGATGAAATCATACTGAATATACATTATTATTGTCTCAGTAACTTTAGCAGTCTAAAAAATTAGTATTATATGTTTTTGTAGGCCACAAAAAATATTACCTTGTATCAGCTCTAATCCAGGTACAAAAACCAGAATTAAATAGACAGACCATTCCAATAAAGATGGCAATCAAGAGGCTTATTCCCATGATCCATTCTGTTTGAAATATTGAATTTGAGTTCTATAGGCATTCAAGGATTGAATGCAATGAATCTCAGGAAAAAGCTCTTTGCTCCCTCTTTTTCTAAATGGTTCATGAATTCATAAGATTAAAAAGCCAACCTTTTAATGATGTGCTACTTGCTTGTACTAAATTCTCCAAAACCCTTTTGAGAAAAAGCAATTACCACTGATTGACCCATCCATGGTTTGGAAAATATGTTTAATTATTCACACTCAAATGAATACAAGGTTTAAATACCTGTTGCTCTATCAGTTAAAGAGTTAAATATGAAATAAGATTTATACACCTGTTAAGGTTATCATCACAAAACCACATGGCATAAGGTATTCCATGCATGTTCTTTCTGGTACCATAATCAATAAAACCCAAAAGTAATGTTCGGGTAAACAATTGAGCACATTGCCACAATGCAATGGACACATGGTCTCAAATTAAATTCATGCTTTGTAATTTAAAATGCATGCTTTGAATTCTTCAATTCTCAAAATAATTAAAATCTTTGGAAGGAAGTATGAAAAAGTGTTCTGATTTATCACAATAGTTTTATTTTTAAAAATAAATGATATAATTTTAACTTTTTGCTTAATTCTCTTTTTCATATTTCTTGTATTTCTTCATAAATATTACATATAAATAAAACAATTTACATTTTTTATAAAATATTTTACATATGTACAGATAAAACAAATACTGTACCACTTTTTATAAAGAGTATGACTTTATAATATACCAAAAACAAGTTGCCAATTAAAATGATTCATACTATGCTCCATTCCATAAAAATACATTTAAAAGCACTTGCCAATTTCATTATATTCACAAAACTACTTTATTTTATTTATTTAAAATAAATAAATAAAGTCCCTGCACATGTCAAACTTCCCGGATCTGGTGTCTGGGTACTTGGATTTAAGTGAAAGAGAATGAGGAATGAGAAAAAGAATTTATAAGTTTGAGGAATATATATATATTATATTGTATAATGTTGAGTTAAACTTTCTGTTGGGTCCAAGTTTCAACTGAGCAAGTACATTTATTAAAAATAAACTCCCATGCACCAAAAAACGTAATTATCCCTTGGTATAATTGTTTGTGAATGTAATATATACAACTTTGTTCTCATTAATTCATTATTTTCCTAATAATAGAATTAATTATGGCATATAGTGTTGCAATTATGTTCCAGAGGCAGGAGCAGCAAGATGAGCAATGATAATACTGATGATAAAAATTCCAACAATACAGTACATGACAATATTTCTAAATTTCAAATTACTTAAATACAATACAAAAACAAATTACAAAACTCAATTAAATACCATGAAAACGTTGGGGAAGAAAAGGTTTATTTGAGACCATCTAAGAAGTGGCCAGTGATTTTTCAAGATGTTGTGAGGGCTGAACACGAATATTCTATAGCTTTACGTAGAAAATTACTATTTCATAGGGAAAATAATTCAATCTCTATCTATTTTATGGAAAATAGATAAAAAAGGATCAACACTGGAGGTTCCTATGATGGATGATGGGTGGGATCGTGAAAATATAATAGTACTTGTAGTTGAAGAGAATTTAAATGAATTAAAAAAAAGAAATTAGGCTATCATTTCAAATTTACTGACACTAAATGTAGACTATAGCAAAGTACGTCATCTAAAAACTAATATATGGGAATGAAATAATCAAACAATTCAAAGATGAAAGAAAATAAACTAAATAATATTTTGTTAATTTTATATAATATAGACTAGATAGTATAGGTGATCAAAAACCTTAAGCAATTTAGGAAAAATATCAAATAAAACATTTAAATTTCTCACGTGTTTTCTTGAAAATTATTCAATTTAAATTCATCGTTGACAATCATTTCATGAGCAAGAACCATATTCCCAATTATAGATGTGATGTCAATATCGTTATTAGGCCCGTCACCATTTTTTCCTTGACGACTGCTTATTGCCGGTTGGTTACTTTCTTTATCTGCCATCTCAGTTTCACTCGATGATTCTAGCCTTTACGTTGATATGTTTTCTCGTCAAGCTCGGAAAACAGTCAAACTTCACATTTAAAAGATTGCAAATGCTCTCTTCTCGAACGTTCGTTCCCTTCTTTCTGCCGTCTGCAAATATTTTTTGTTTTGGTATCTGCAGACCTTTTGAACAGCGGTTGATCACGTGTGAGTGACATGCTCAATGACAACTGTGTGACGTAATGGTAATGAGGGAGCCTGAAAACTCTAGACAAATGAGAAAACACAGGATGCGTTTTTTTTACCCAAACAAACAAAATAAGACGATACAGGTCTTTGAAAATGTATCTTTACTATTTATGCTCATCTGAAATCTTTTGATTGCTAAATTTCCATCAGCAAAAAGAATCCAGGGTTTATCTTTTTCGTAATTTGAAACATTGGCTGTTGAAAGCACAGTTGCTAAAATAAAAATAAAATTACGAAATCTTGCCAGTTATGGGGCCAGTTTTTTGCAAACCAATATGATGTAATTTGATTAAATTATTTAACGGTCGTTAATTGATAGCCAAGTAAAAAACTAATATTAGGCCAAAACACAAATTTGAAAAACAAATTTTTAATGATAAATACAAAGTAAAGAATGAAATATTTAGAATCGAAAAATTTAATTCCATAGTTCACAACAGCCTATTCGGATATCCAACAAGAACATTTACAATGGATAAACCATAAAATGCTCAAAGTGTTTTTGACGCGAAAGAAACACAATGCTTACACACAAACACAAATATGAATGTATTTACTGACTCTAAAATTTTCTGTAATAACTTTCTCAAAGCTTAATTAAGGAATGAGACTGAAAACGAAAACAATAGGTGTAGTTGCCCTGAGTGAGTGAGTGAGTTATCATATTTAACGTGCCTAGCCCGCGAAAGTCTCGAGATGACTCGTTTCCAGCAGGGGACGCGGGTTATACATAACCTTTCAGTTTCAGGCATAAACACTAACTCTCGATGTGACCACACCTCGTGATTCATTTTGCCTTTGCCTGGAATTACAGAGAGTTAGCAGATTTCCTCACATCTTATATATCTGTAGTGTGATACAAATCTCAGGATAGGAATCAGTGTTGACGCTGGGATATCTCAGGCGCAGGAGCTGTGTCTTCTGACAAGGGGGCTTGTAGTTCACATTCGGCTGATAATACGGGCAAAGTGCAAGCGATTGACACAATGCAGGCTAGCTTAAGTGAAATTTGTTTTTTATTATTATTAGCAGTTAGACATCTGAAAACGCACTCTTGTAAGAATACATTTTACAAAAGCATTGATACTCAGATTGTCAAAAAATAAAAACATATTAACAATACACTCAACCTCAGATCCACGATTTCAAAAATATTCAACACCGTATTTAGTAATATGAAATTATTTCCTACGCAAATTATTTATTATGCAAAAACGAATGCAGAAGAAACTGGCTATGTCATGATAGGATAAAATTACAGAAGAGGCCAGAAATTCAAAACATCGAGCTTCGGCAGAAATTATCTCGTTCTTATAGAAAGAAAGAGTGCAGTAAAAGAAACTATGAATGAAACCAATGCTATTAGGGAGATTGATTGAGGTTTTAGTTTTTAACTTGTGTAAAAAATTATTAAAACAAAATAATTTCTTCTGGAAGTTCAAGTTATCAAAGTAAGTAAACTTTTAGACACAAATACAAGTCGGTGGGTGGAAAATTCAGAATTTCAGCGCATTACCAATCAAATGTGGTAAAATAACATCAACAGACAGCAAGAGACGGCACTGAATAAGAGAAGTGACCAAGAACCCAGGAGGAAAGGGAGAAATAAAAACATTCAGCAGGAAAAAGGGAAACAACTAAAATAGAGAAAAGAGAAAACCTGAAATTCAAGAGGGGGAAGGGAAAAATAGCAAAAATTTGGAAGGAGAAAGGAGCATTGGACACCTGTTCCAGCCCCCTAGGATAGAGATTGCTTATAATGTAATAGCATAGTGACAAAATAAATTACGCATTTTATTGCAGTCAAGGGACAAATTTCTTGACTATGAAAACAAAGCAATAAATTTACTCTAGAATACAATATACATTGAGTTGGTGACATACTATTTTAGGTGCCATGACATGACATTGCATATTTAAACAGCGATGTTTTTAAACCAGGTTTTTGAAAAATATATTAAGCTGGCATTGAACGGAGATAGATGCCTGATAATCCCTGACCACAATGAAAATTTTTGAAAAAGTTTTATTCGTATTCTCTACTCTGGCTTAAAGCTAAGTAGTTCATAAAAACTCCAGTGTTATTGTGGTATACATTACTATTATTAAATCAGTAAATGTTATGGTAAAATGGTATTTCGTGTATTAGGGGACTAGCAAAACAAGATCTACTTTGACTTTAACATTCACCTTTTCATCAATCCCAGTCAATCCTATGTGTTGATAATGCTTGTTGCCGTTTAATCGTTTACAGGATAAGCTCACATTGCTATGGTGAAACAGGAGTATCATTTATAATTTGACCCTTAGTGTTTTACTTATAGAGGATTCTATGATATTGATGGTATACCTGACCTAACGCATACGCGTCGCATTTGGACATTTGGAGCACAGCGAATTTAGAGGATCAAATTACTTTCTGACTAGGCCCCTCGTTTTCCATTCAGATTTGCAGAATTATGGCCTTTAGTTTTTAGAACTTTGCAGAATTTAAGAAAAAAAAAATGGCAAGTGGGTTATATTTTAGCCATATGGGTGAGCTAACACCTCCCGAGAAAAGATGAACTATGTATATGAATTGCCAAATTGAAATTTTTAATTTCAACTTTGGACAAACAAACTTTGGAAAGTTCTTTGCAGAACTGGCACAAAGTTTCTTGTTTTCAGTGCAACAAGTAAATCTTCCACATTAAAATAGTTTCATTTGCCAAATTTTCTGAACGATTCTATTTTCAGAACGAACAAAACATTTTGCCAAAATGACTCTCGGATATTTTCTGGATAGGCTCAAAACTTTCGGACGATTAAAGTTTTAGACAAACATTTTCGATGTTAATGATGTATGGCTGCAGGAAAGTTTCTATTTTGGTAATAGGTAAAAATATTTTTTGCCCCAATTGAAAACAATGTATGTAATTACCATGACATATTCCTAGTAGGCCACCTTGATGTTGGCACAGACCTGTACAATGGATGTGAAAGCATACTCCCATTATGTTTGTGAAGATTATTGCTGGTCTTCGTAACCACGATGAAGAATTGAAAAAGGTATATCGTTCATATGATCAGCAGATGTAGGATGCTCTTCAAATTGTCCAGAGGGGTGTGCCAAGCAAGCAAGGTATCATTTCAGCCAAAATGTCCGGAGAAGGCTTAAAACGCTCGTTCTGTGTTGTGTAGTGGCTGTGCAGAGCTTTCGCTGGATTTTTTAATGAGCTTGGTAGAAATTTATATTTGCTTTTTTGTTTAGGTTAGATTTTAGATTTTACGGGTAAGGTGGACCAATAAAAAGTACGGTGGACCAAATAACTATTTGAAAATTTTCTCTGGTTATCACATGAGGGAACCAAACTACTCTTAAAAACAATCAAGTATTAATTTTTTTCTTGATCAGGTGAAAGTAATTGCAGATTAAAAATCCTGATTTTGAGGAATAGAATGCTCTACTTTAGTCCGAAATATGTTTCACGTTTAGGTAGATTTTTTTTGGAAACGTAAAACCCACAATTTTGGTGTTTTTCGACATTTTGAGTGATAAAATGGCAATATTTTTGAGTATTAAATAACTTTTTGAAAGCACTAGAAGTTTAGGAATGAAAAATTTTTTGATTGCAAACCATTGTTTAAAAAAATAAATTCCGAAATTTGTCACATGTCAACGGATAAATTCAAATTTCAAAATCAGCATCTTCATAGGTAAAATCGTCCCAAGTACAGGCCTACTCAAAAATGCAATAACTTTTTTTCTGCACTAATTTGCACACGCCGTTTGGAAAAATACTCCAAAGGCGTTCTACTTTAGTCTGATAAAGGTCTTCAAGAGTCAGTTTTGGTCAGATTTTTTGTTTGCACCATAAACCCCAAAATGTTGTTATTTTTCGCCATCTTGAATGGTAAAATGTTGAAATTTAAATTGTTGAAAGCAGTTACGTTTTTGGGAATAAAATACTTCGGCTATTGTCCGATAGGAACTGTTTTTTTGAATAAAAAAATTTCTAAAATCGGTTGCATGTGAACGGAGAAATTGAGATTTCAAAATAGGGATACTTGCAAGTGAAATTGACGAAAAACAGGAAATCGCAATGTAAACAAAGAATATCAAATTCCTGAAACTTTCGAAAGCCATTACTCGGCTTTTACAACTCCAATTTCAAAAATATTTTCAATTCCAAATAGCTTAGCCTCTTGTCTTTAATTGTATGTAAAATGTTTTCTGATGTTTACAACTTCAATTTTTCGAATTTATTCCATGTCCTGGATCACTGTGTTGTGGGACAGTCGGACTTTTCGTGATTCTCATTAGCACCTTTCAATTCAATCTTAGGGTTTTCCATTTTCATCAACTTTTCAATGATCCTTTGTTTGTGATCAAGCTGATTTTCCAACAAGAGCATCCTGTCTTCTGAAGATTCTCTCCTAATCTATGGAAGGTCTGGAGGTGCCTTGGCAGTGCTGTACAGCTAGGGGCTAAGGGGGGCTCAGCCCCTAGTTAATGCCTAAAAACGACTGACTTTTACTTTTTGGTATAGTTTTGGGCTATTTTTACATTGGAGCCCCCCTTGTTATTTTAGGGCACTGCATTACTGCCTTGTGTTGAGGCCTTTTTAAGTCTCATTTCATCGCTAGTTCTACAGATAATTAACTGTAACCAGTAGAAAACATCAAAAA
>JAYJMH010070047.1:0-11216 GCA_036873815.1 Phacellophora camtschatica | reverse complement strand
CAGTGCCCTAATTACCCTGAAAATTTGTCTATTGTTTGCATTTGATATATAGATCATGTTGTCTTAATTGCAAATCAAGACAACATGTAGCTATTACCAATTTCGATTTAGGAGAGGGGCTAATTTAGGTTTCCCCCTCCCCGGTCTCACGTTGCTAAAAAGAGCCCGGTCCAGATAGGGTTAAGATGAACACAAACAACATAAAAATCAGTTGAAAGGCAACTGAATCATAATCACCATAATTTTAATGTTGAAAAAAAAACCAAAAGATAGATCTTGGTAAAACAATGTCTAAGGAACTAGTTTATTTATAAAACAGTAATCAGAAGTCTTTAATGGACTAATCAAATATTAAGAGTCTTTTTTTATCTAATTACCACTGTATATCAAAAGCTTTACACCAAAACACATCAATCAAATAAAACCAAACAAGATCAGGAAAATACCGCACCGCAAATAATTTCATAAGAAGTTGAATTTCCACTGTCTTCGCTTCAGAAATTGCACCTTCATCTTCTTCAAAACCTCTCTTCTTGTAATATTCGTGGTATCCACTCGATAATTTGTTTCGCATGTAACTTTGCTTTAATAAAAACAATAGTTATTGCAGGGATTTAACAGTATATTATGATTAAAAGAGGGTGTTTTAGCCATGTTCTTAAAAGAAAAATGTCAACATACTAGGTAAGAAAAGATCAGAAATAAGTGAATCAAAATGTCAATAACAAAGCAGATAATTTCTAATCATATGACTAGCAATGTATGACTAACAATTATATGTTTTTAGTAATATAAACTCAGGGTATGAAAAAATTCTAAACAGTAACAAAATTTTAAAAGCCAAGATTTCAACTAACCTCCATCTGGCCCTTTTCTGTGTCTTTATCGCATAATGGAATTTCAAAGTTTAGAGCTGAAGGGATTGGTCTTGGAAGAGTAGCTGGAAAATTAGCTCCTTTGCAAAGTACAGCTCTATGAATAATTTCACTTATAATTAGTCTACATTATATCAAATTAAAATTAAAATATCCAGCGTTTAAACGAATGAAAAATAACAATTTCACATTTTTGATAACAATAAGATTAGCTCGGAAGAAATTAATACAATCAAATACATTTATCATCAGATAATAAATAAACAAATCTCCATTAATCTTTATAGTTGCTTAGGATCAAAGGTTTTTTTATTATCTCGTGATAAGTACATTTTAAAATAATATATAGTTTTTAAGTATTTAAATAATCATCACACACCACACAGCAAAATATTTTCAATAATATAATTGTCAAATTTCGTTTGGTTTAACATCGCTCTTCGTTGAATATGCATTACTTAATCTCAATCTGCACCACCTCTTACAATATAAAAAATTGGTATTCAAGTAGAATGTATCGTAGTAAACCAACGTGCCAATCTCATACTAACCTTGCCTCGGGGGGATTTTCTGTGACTCCAATAATCCAATAATTATCTGATTTTGTCTTCGTCTGAAATAAAGAAAAAACAGCCAAATTAACTTGGATGCTTAATACAATTCTGTTACTGTTACAAAACGTCAAGACCTAGAATGAGTCGTTCTTAACTTTTAATAATTCCAAAAGCGTTAAAATCAACAGCAATATAAATTCAAAATTTAAAAATAAAAATTCAATATTTTCTTTGAAATTACGAAATTTTCGTGATCAATTGACAAAGTAGTTGATAATTTCAACTCCAAGTAAAATTTACAATTTATTTAATTAATTACGTTAATTTACGTTAATTAAATTACATGGTTGATTGTTATTAAATATGTAATGTTGTGGATGAAAACAAGTGTTGCTATCAAAAAGGTAAAACAGAACAGTGAATCTTTAAACGTGTTTCATATCAATATCGATATGTTCAATCGAAATTAGTTAGGAGAAATTAACAACATAACAACCTTAACAAATAAAAATCACAGTTGGAGAAAATCCAGATGAACTAAGAGGATCAGTGACAAAAGTTGGGTTCAATTTTAAATCAAATCTGCAGCAAAATAATTCATCTGACCATTAGGAATTGGACATTGATTTTTGAAAAGGCAAGGAAAATATTTTAAATCCTAAAACTAAGTTTGATCCCCTCTTTCGTATTTCGCAGAAAAGAATGGTCTCTCTTCTAACTTGTGGAGAAAATTTTAAGCCCTGTACCTCTTTAATTAAAAAGTGCATACTCGCCTAAAGTTACACAGCTACTATGATAATAAATGAAAAAATCTGAAAGGCTTTAAGCTGTTGAGCGTTGATGTGGCAATTGACAAGCCTTGTCAATGATGAGATTATTTATGAAGGAGATGCAAAAACGTGAAATGATAATGGGATAGGATATAAAATTTATTGAAAGATTAGCAAATTCATTGTCAAGACAGACCAGAATATGACGTTTCATAGTTATTTGCAGACAACTTAGTACATTTTCAAGTCAATTGCATTTGTTGTCAGGTTTTACTTTTAAATATTTTTATCCCATATCCTTAAAGATTGCAATATTTTTTTCCCTCCTTCTTTCTTTGTGTGTAAAATTTTGGTCTCCCTCTTTTTGATGTAGTTTGCACCCACCCAAACTAAATTTAAAGACAGACCCTTTGCTTTAAAAATTTATCTGGTAAAAGAAAAAAATGCAAAATGTTAAAAAAATGATAATGAAGTTCACCATGATTTTATATAATCTATCTTCACGTTACGTAATTCAAAAGATTATATCTTAATGGTACAATTTTATGATTCAACTGCCGTTCTTTTTCGAAACATCACATCTTCCTCGTAGTTTAACTGCAGTTATTTTTCCAATATTGGACATCTCACACAAAACGCTAAGTAGCAAAGCAAGCTCTAATGCTGCACAGTAGTTTTCATTTCTATTCTAATACTATACACTGTGTCATTATTTAACTCGCATTTCAAAACATTAATTAGGTAATTCGTTTAACATAATAATAATATGCATGTTTATACAGGGTAAATACCTTATCAGTACTAGAAAGTACTGTTATCAACAAGGGCCTTGTTAAAATTAAAATGTTATAAAAAACAATGATAGTATTCCTAATACAATGTAAAACTGGTCGAGGTAATTGCAAGAATATTTACAAGAAATCGTTTCAACAAGAATATCTTATTTACAGGTAATCAGTTTTAATCATAGTACTCTTTCAGTCTTGATCTAAATAGAAAAATATAGTTAAAAGAACGAATCTCCAAGGGAAGCTCGTTGTAACAGTAAGGTCCTTGAAACCAAAACGATTTTCTTGCAGCTTCAGTTCTCAGTAGAGGCAAACGAAGAGATGCGTTATTATTCCTTGTCTTATAGATGTGACTTAATTCCTCCGCGTATGATGAAAACGCTGGAATATTTGTTTCTTGTAAGCATTTGAAGATTAGACATGCACCTTTCAATTTACAACATCTTTACAGACAAACAAACAAAACAAACAAAAACAAAAAACAAACCTGATTCTTTAAATTGAGTACTGGTATCCATGTGTGCCCAAATGACCTTTGCAGGATTCTAAGATCACCACGTGAGTCCACTGTAGATGGTGTCTCCTCCATAGAGAACCTGAAGACGAAGAAAGGCTAAATTTTTCAATGTTATCAACGTCCTACTGTATAGGCCTAAAACATTTGACTTTTTCAATCATCTTTGCAAAAAAATGTGTTTACTGAAGTTCAAAAGTGCATATGAGTTATCGGTTTGAAGAAATATCAATTTATTATACGTATAATATAACACTTTTACCAATAAACTTAACACTTTTACGTATAACATTAACGTATAATATTAACACTTTTGCCCATGACCCATAAATTTTTCAAGATATTTTAAAAGAATAAATTTGATTATAGCTTTAAAATAAGGTTATAAGATTTAAAACTCAGCGTTGGAATGTAGTGAAAGAAATATTATCATTGCTATGTGTGACTTCGGAGACCTTTACCAACCAAGACCTTTACGATATGCTCTGCTAGTGCAATAAATGCCTGTAATTATACTTTATTCAATGTACCCTTGTATTGCACAACAGTAGAAAGATTTAGAATGCACACACTTACCCAATCCAAATGAGAGTTGCTTTTTTAGTTATCGGAAGTTGATGCTCAACAGCAGTTCTCCACTGATTCTTTCCAATCTCAAGAAGCTTCATCCCAAGACACTGACACTCGGGTAAACCTTGGAAATAAAACGGGAGCAGCTATAAAAGTACAATTTTAAAAAAAAGTTTCCATTTCACATGGCATAAAATGATAAGAAAGAAACGTAAAAAGTAAACTGTTCAATAAATAAAATGAAATTCAAAAAAATTAAATAGAAGTAAATTAATAAAATCAAAATTAATCAAAAGTATATAAAGTAAATTAAATACCTGTGCCTTGATGGTAAACAATCATTAGTTGTGATTCAGACATTTCCATGGCAACAACTGGTCCGGCAATACTAAAAAGTTGGAATTGGAGTCCACCAACAGTAAATATTCGTACCAATCTTCTATCTGTAGCTAAGGCGATGTATTTGTCATTTGCTGCGATGCTCTAAAACACATAATATGATCATACGGAAATAGCATATAAACACATGATAAACTAGTAAACTGTAGCATTACAAACAAACCAAAAACATAAAGGTCAGAACAAGTTAGTCACATTTTTACATGTTTAAAAATCATAAAAGTTAAATTTTGTTACCAATCTTATAACAGTAAGAAATACAGCAGCTAATTATTTTTATCAACAGTGAGTTATTGACTGGGACACTACTTCGTAAACATGGCTGGTGGCCTACAATTGTTGGCAAAAAAAGTATTTAGTCCAGAACTCCATAGCTGTGTCTCCATAGCATAGTTCCATTCTGAAGACAAGCATACTTCATACACCACAAGAAAAGTAATTTGTGTCCAAATTTATTTGTTTAAAGTAGCTATTCGTTCTGTAACCATGGTGTAAAAAATTTCTCCGTTTACCCTAAACAACAACAAAATAACAAAATATGCAATTAGCTATAATTACAATTTTTAAGTTGCAACCTAAAGTACAAAATCACCATCAATATAGTTGCAAAAGTACAGAAGATTCATTGGGCGGAATCAAAGAATGTAGTAAACATGTAGACCTCAGCAAAAGTTTCTTAAGTAGGTAGAATAAAATCGTAGCGTTATATCCATCCAATAGCATTATTTGTATGCAGAGAAATGAAGACTAGAAGAAAGTTATAATTTAAAACAGGAAAATATTTAAGAATATTGTCCAACAAGACAGGAAAAGGAAATGCTTAACTCTTACTTCATCAGGGGGAAAAAAGTGCAACGAAACGTTGGTCTCGATTCAACATAAATAAAATACCAGGAAAACCAGTTGAATTAAAAAGAATGATAAAAATGAAGTAAGCTTGAAAACAACATGGAATAATCCCATTCATTGCCTTAACAACAGATTTTATGAACAAGCAAATGAACAAGCGTTAGGACTAGGAACATCAGGAAATGTAGAAAACATCTTGATGGTATGGTGAAACAAACAACTGAAAGACAAGCTAACTAAAAAATGATCAATACACCAACTACAGGCAAGGTATGGAATTATAGTAACTATCAACTTTATTTTCAACTACGTAAATAATTTGTTTATAAAGTTAATTACGGCTTTCTTTCATTTGCAGAAAACGGAATTTTCAAGACTAGTAGCAAAATCATATTTCTGTCACATATTTTGGAACATTTTTGGATATGTATAATTCTACCATAGAAAAAGAATGACATTTCTGTCAGTTCTAGTATGATTGTTTTAAATGCAGCAGTGAAGAAAAATGAAACATTATTCCTTGATGGGGAAAAATAGTAAAGTTTTGTCAAGAGTAGCTACAGACATAATATTGCAAAATTTACAAAAACTATAATAATTAGTCAAGCTGTATAAAATAAAATATATCATAACGCACCTTGATTTCTTCTCCCTTTGGCATCGATATTGTCCACTCTTTCGTTGAGTCCCATGTTCCAAAGTGCAAGCAAACGAGTTTACTAATAAAATAAAAGCAAATCATAAAGTATTAGAGTAAAAATACGTTATCCATACTTTTTGTGTTATTCTGTAGCGGTCATTAGAATCTTACAAAAGCTGCTTTACAAAAATTAAAATCGAGGAGTCAAAGAAGAGGGGTGTGGATGTTATTGCATTCGTTAATGTTAGCTCATTACAAACAACTGAATAATATTGCATGTTGAAATATTTTTAAAACATCATCCCGCATTTGAAAATAAATTTTCAGCACATATGTTAACATTTTAACATCATGTTCGAACAGAAACATATTTTCCTAAATTAGCTTTATGAGTACTGGAAACGTGTATCCCTTCGAGCCTCGCAATATTTTTATCTTAATTCAAAAAACTTACATCTTCTTCAATAATAATTTACGGAACGCGGATGATTAATTATAGTCATAATGAATATTCACCTAGGCACGTCATCTTGAGATTCACAGGCAAGTACAGCAGCAGTAGAAGACAAAGCTGCCATCGTGTGATTCAAAACATTAGTAAAATGCAATGGATGATGAAGGCTTGCATCGTGGAATTCAATGTCAATTGTTGACATTTCATCTTCAGAATGACATCGAATAATGCCAACAGAGTTCCATGCCTGCAAAAAGTTGCATACTGGGTGACCCAAAAAAAAAGGTACGTTTGCCGATTTATAAGTCCGAGAAGAACTATCCACTTTATGCATTTCAACTTTTATATGATGGATCAAAGGTCAAATCAGTTCATGAAGAAAATTGTTTAAATCAACCATTTTGTCCCTAAATTATGAGCGATTATTTAAAAGTAACATTCATAAAGCAGCCAGTGATTCCTGAAAACAATGGTCCAGGTTTTACCTTATATTATTCTTTTCTAGCGGGAAAACAGTAAAACTCAATGAAGAATAAAAAGAGGACTGGTTTGTCCAAAGTTCTTTTATTTTTCTTTTCCAACAAAATCATTTCTGACTTACAATGGCATGACAGATTTTAATCCTAATCCAAGTTGACCTTACTGTATATCTACCCACAATATATTAAAATATTCAAATTGCTTACTCCTTAACCAAGATATAAGCATACAAATATCCCACATTTCTTAGGTTACTCAGTATTTAATTTTTCTATGACTTTCATTTGCATTGCTTAGCCTTAAGACTATGGATTAGCATCTATCATATGAGAATAAAATAAGATGTACTGGTTATTTTGCAAAAAAATATTATTCAGCTCATTATCTAGACAAGCACAAAATTGCTTTGGTAAAAAGCATAAATAAAAGTATTAAAACATGAAGAAAAGAAAAGCTTAGTTGAAACAAAAAAAAATCAAATAGTTTACCATGAAACGATGCATCAAATGTACTGGTGTTGCACCAGGTTGAAAAGCTTTTTGTAAAAATACTTGAGGAAGAACCGGCTTCTTTGGCTGTTGGGACAAAATAGCAAATTAGAAAATGTCAACAACGACATCTTTTTACACATACAATTATAATGGAAAATAGTTATTTTATTTATGGTAAACGTTTCGTTGAGTGAATGTTAGCCAAATAGAAAGAGAATATTAAAGAAAAAACGTATTTTGCAGTAGATCTATAGTTTTAAAGCCGGAAGTGGGTTGCAATGCATGAATTTTGATTTTAGTAGAGCAGCGGCACATTGCTTGTCTTTATATATTTTTCTGTTTTTATTTGCTTCGTGTAAGTAATATAGTTCATTTTAAGTGTCATTTCAAACATTGAGTCTTTTCCTGTAAGGAATGGCTCCGTAGATAAATCGAAATGCTGTCCATTTTTAGTAATTAACAAGCTAACAAGATAACAATCATTCAGGCTGAGATAGCCGGTGAAAGATTTTTGCCCGACAGACGCTTAAATTTGTCTTTTAATTTTATTTCATTGTGCATTCTTTACGTGAAAGACTTTCCTTGAAGACTAAAAAGTATTTCAGGTCCATTCAGGCACTAGAATATTTTAAAGGTGCCTACAAGATCCACACTTATTGAGTTGCCTAAAAACGTGGAACATGGAGACCTCATCATTGGTAGTGTATCGATAATATTGGCTGTAAAAGAAACGCATATTTCCAGAATTATGGCTGCATGATGAAGAGGAATTTAGTAAATATTTACGAATGAACAAATAAATATTACTTTCAGCTAAATAACAATATATTACACAAAAAATATGTTTGTACTTTTGACTACTGCTTTCCTGGACTTTAGTGCAATTATCGCCATTATTTTTCGGATGAATATTCTAACATTGGCATATAGCTGCTTTCCTACTTTGAGCAAAATATAATAAGATGACAGCAACAACAATTCCATAAATTTGGATGTTTTCGGCACCTTTGATGTTCCTTCAGAAACAGATAAAAATATCTTGCGCCTGTTAGGACCTGAAATACTTTTTGCTCCTTCAGGGAAGTCTTTCTATGTCTTTAAATGACTTTCAAATTTAAGAATACACGATGAAATACAGTTGAAAGAAACATTTAAATGTCTGTCTAAAAGAAATCTTTCACGGTGTATGGTTGCTAAGCACACTTATCTGTAATCAGTGCATCAAAGAATTCGAATTTTTAGAAACTAAAAATGACTCACAAGGCCGATGCCTATTTTCTGTAATTCATACCATCAGAACATTGCAAATTGTTGAATCGACAAAAAATGATTGCAAACTTAGTTTCCTGAATTCTCTTGGGACTCGATAAAGTTTTTATACGAGTGCAAGTTTGCCAGACTTGATAAAGTTTTTATACGAGTGCAAGTTTGAAGTGATTTTGTGACAGAATCAATTACAAAGTTGAAGCGATATTTAGCAAGATTGATGTAATAATTTTAAATTTTACAATATATACAATTTAGCCTCAAAAATTAAAGTCGGTTATTAAATCATCTCAAACTCATTCTAAAATATTAATTGCATTCACCTTATCTTCTACGATAAAACCTTGCAAAGAATCTCGTTCGTCGTCATCTTGAATAATGCGGTGTGCTTTGGGCAACAACCCTTCTTTGATAAGATCTAAAAATAACACATATAATTAGGCCTGATGTTCAATTTAAGATTTGCCAGAAATAACTAATGAAAATGAGCATAATCCAGGAAATTCTTCATTGATGCAATGGTCGGATCGCAAGAATCACAGAAAATCATGAGTGGCTCCAGTTGAATGCAAGTAACAGGTCACAAAACTGTGCAATCCTTGTAAAATTTGCGATTTTGTATAAAAATTAGAAAAGACGCATTTACAGGAAATGCAATCAAAACTGCGTTGGAACATTTCTTGCAATACATATTGACAAACAATTCTTTTAGAATTTACGCAAAACCACTGACAACGCAAAACCACTGACAACGCAAAATCACTGACAACACCAGCATCGGCATTATTTCAAATTATCATATACAGTGTTCAGACACTCACTAATGGATATATTTGCATCATCGTCATCATCCTCAGCTTCGTCATCAAGAAAATTATCCAGATTTTGAATTCGATGCTTTTTATGTGCAGATGCAACAGGGCCATCGTCGTTATCATCGTCATCACTTTGATAAGCTCTTTTCTTCGATTTTTCTGCAGTCAAATCTTCACCATCAGAATCATAAAATAGATCTATAGCACTGAATTGGTTACTCTGAAAGAAAAACAAGTTAAATAGATGGAAAATTAATGTATATTTTGAATGAATAAATTACTTTGAGGATTATTAATTTTATAGTCAGAGAAAGATTTAGAAGTTCTATTTGACTAAGTAAGAAGTCGTAAAAAATCTCAACAATATGATGAAGTTTAAACCTAAACATATTTACCTTTAAATGTGATGGAACTACGTCATTGCATACACTGAACTGACCCTGAAGCATGAACATAAATAGTCACGAATACTGAATGAGCATAATTTGCTTAACTAAAGAGTCGTGTGTACATTGCCTTCTCAAAACAATGACAATTTATGCATTATTAATTGCAGTTTTAGTGTATATCATTATAATATTGATTTTCAGCAACTATTTCTAGTATAGCAAAACGCTCGTCTCCAAAGTATGTACAGACAATAAAAATTAAATTTGAGCAACAACACGAAAAACGTTACTATGGGCGCCGCCCTGATTGGTGCACTTTCAGAATAAGAACAGAATTTGCGCGGAACAACGGACATTAGAGTAAACAACCTATCATTAAATGGTGTTGAAGTCATTCCTCTATAATTCAATAAAGAAGTAGCTTTCTTAATCAACTCATCCTTCTAAACGAGCAACTCAAAAATGTGCTCTTCTACGCTTCCAACGTTTGTCAAAACCGCCCTGGTTGAGTAGGCAAAAAATGCTCATATACGCCTACACAGAGGTAGCAAAAAGGCGAGAAGATTCACAGCTTGATACAACATTTGTGTTTATTTGTTTTGCTTTTGCTATTTTTCTGTTTTATTTGGGGGGATTTCATATTATCTATTATGAGCAACTTGTGTTTTTTCATTGTTTTTATTTGTCTTTCTTTCTTTAGTTTGAGAAGACCAGAAACTATCACTGGGTTCCTCACTCAGAGAGACGTTAGGACAAATAGAATCCACAAAGAAAAAGCATCCCGCATTGAAAAAGATTTGAAGGTTTCAAATTTCGTTTCAAATCTATTTCCGGAGTGGCAGCAAACAATTTAATCAAAACTTTACGGTTAAAGCTTTACTTATGGCAATTGAAGAAATAAAAGGAAGCAACAGTTTAAATCAGAAATTGAAAAATGGCGAATAATTACAATTTCATTTCAGGTAGGCAAAATCAAAGTTATTTCAATAGAACTCAGAAATGCCTCGCAACAAAACAATGTCGTCAACAATTAATTTTGGCGGGTTTTGGTTGAAACTGGCCCCAAACTCCATATAATTTTTAATTTTGAGCGAACAGATTGAAAAGACTAAAAAAGGGCGGAATACACCAATCAACTCTTTCAAAAATCTTCTACAGGGTTCTAAATTCTAAAAACAGCGGGGTGCTTTTATTTATAATTCCTATCACATTTGTCTTTAACTTCAACATTTATATAATGCCTTGACCAACTAAACAATTGCGGCAAAGTGCAGATAATAATTTGAAAATGAACTACAACTAAAATACTCGTCATGAGGCTAACCCTCTCGCAAGAATAATAGATATCTTTCTACGCCTGGG
>JAYJMH010070036.1:0-11217 GCA_036873815.1 Phacellophora camtschatica | reverse complement strand
ACTTACTTACTTACTTACTTACTTACTTACTTACTTACTTACTTACTTACTTACTTACTTACTTACTTACTTACTTATTTACTTATTTAAGCAAAGTCATTGACTATGTTCTAAGGTGAAGGCCAATTTGTTTGAGTGTGTGTTATCGAGTTATTCCAGAACTAGATCAATACAATAGTTTTCGTTTCGGTTTCGGAACTAAATAAATACAAAATTTGTGATTGTATATATTTATACCCATATTTTCTATTGACTATGATTTGTCTCTGATATTTTTTAGCATTTGGAACCTTTTATGATAAGCTGTCGAAGTGCAGCAAAGCATGCAATGGCGTCAATAAAAGAACTTGCAGATATTATACTAGGCCGGACTGCTAACGAATGCCGGACACTTTTAGAACAGCACAATCAACTAATCAAGACCGTCCTTGAAGATTCGAGACTAAAAAACTTGCGAGAAGAAGGAATAAAAATTTTAGAAAGACTTTCGAAACCCGAAGATAACATTCCAAAAACTATGGATTATGAGGACACTATAGAATGTGTTAAAACTCTGTACAAACAAATGGATAATCTTTTTGATAAATTTCAGAAGTATTCAACAAGGAAATCGCAAAAACTTGAATTGCAGCTGAAAATTTGCCATTTTGACGAGGAGAGTGAAAAGGTTTGGTTTTTTCGTTGCAATCTGTACACAAATATTTTTTCAATAAGCATTACATTAGCGTCTATTTTATTAATATAAATGAATGATTTTTATCATCAGACGACTTGCAAATTTGTTTTGGAAATATTCATTTTCTAAAAAAAGGATTCTGATATTGGGAACTTTTAGATACTATATTTTCAAAACAAATTTTTTCAAAATATTTTCTCAAATACTATATTTATGTTTTTAAACCACTATATTTTCAAAAAGCTAACGAGATTTTTGAGGGCAGAGGGATTTTTAGAGATTTTTAGAAATTTCCCCTCCTCCCCCGCAATATGAAAGAATTTTTGTAAAAAAAAACGTAAGAAGATAAATGCCCGTTGGATTTAGATTAGTAGGCCTACTTATGTCGAGTCGAAATTTATTAATATCGAATCTATCCAATCACAAACTTTAGATTTAATTAATTTGGGTACCATGTTAATTGCAAAATCATCCAACAGTGCATCATGAACTTTAGTCCACGGACTCGACGCGTGTCTTCAGAGGATATAGTTAGTACGAATTAATCATGAATTTACTTTACATATATGGGATATAAATTGAAATTGAATTGACTAAATCGCGATTTCGAAGTTATGCGACTTGACGTGGGGCTTCAAGGGATAGATTTTACTATAGTCATGATTAAACGTGGATTTAACAGAAGCAAATTTTGTAACAATTGTGAAGTTTACAGACTGTCTTCAAAGTGATTATCCCTCTAGAACAAAACAAACTCTCTCAACTGAAAAACGAAGACAAACAATGCTGTGGAGGAGATGTTTTCATTTTGCAGTTGAGAGAGTTTCGCTTTGTTCTTGAGGGATAATCGCTTTGAAACTAGTGTGTCAATTTCACTATTGTTACAAAATTTGTCTCTGTTCATGGATTTATCATGGCTATGATTGATATCAATTGAATTTTGCTCGAAATATGTGCGATGTTTGAAGTAAACGTTACAATATAACGCCAACTGCTCATTGTACATTTCCTTTGTTTCCAGTTGTTTGAACATTTTCGATTTTAATAAGAATGTTTTTTTTACGCCCTCAAGGGATGTTATTGCTATTGAATCCCACAAACGCAAAGTTATATTGTCACAATTGTTATAATGTCCTGTTTTATCTGTGGAGGCATAGGTCGCGTGGGCTTCGTAAAACCTAAATCGTACTTCATATTGTGTTTTGTTGTGTTTGCACGTAAAATAAAAAATCCTTCACACAAGAAAATGTTTCCCTGGCTAGCCGAGATATCGATATATTCCAGGCATAGTTTTGGTGTAACGGGAAACCTTTTCTCTTATGAACCATGAACATTTTTTCGGGCAAACCATATAATCATGTATTAAAACGTTTAGCTTTTTGACTCAGATTTGATGGACTCAAATTGACTCAGATTTTGACGAAGTCGAGGGTAAGCCTTTCTTATATATAAACTCCCAAAAACAGCCTTACTTTCTGTAAGACATCACGTCAGCATTTGTTTTCAATATATAAACTCCCAAAAACAGTCACGTGATCTCTGGTTTTTCCGCCAAAGCAAACATGTGAACAATTCTTTTTTGTAGATTTTGAATTGGATCGAAGTCGAGGGTAAGCCTTTCTTGGGAGCGCGTACAAACATTGGCGATTCAATAGGTCACGTGACCTCACTGCAGACTGAATTCGAACATTTTGAGAAATTATCAGAGGTAAGTTAAATCTTGAAAATACTTGTCTTGAAAGTTTTAGTTGTTCACTTAGGGCTGTTGTTCGTTTTTGATGTCGGGTGAAAATCACGGAAGAATAGGAGTAAACTGCTGTTGAAACAACAACTCGCGTTTCTAAAAACCATGCCATGCTCAGACTATACATTATATGCAGAATTTTATTCGAGAATCAAAAATGCAATATCTCATCATTTTGACAAATTCCAATAATGGCAAACTTATGTCAAAAAGATAGATTAAAAAGATGCTTCATGCATTGGAAACTTTGTTGCAACAACTTTATACAGATTGACTTGTGTTATCGCTCACTAATTAGTTATGCTAAATCGCGGAATGAAAGTAGCCAAGATTTTTAGAATTTTACTATTTTTTACAAGGAAACACTTCAGAAGCTAGGAGTTTAGAATTTTACCATTTTTTACAGGAAAACATTTCAGAAGCTAGGATTTTACTTAATATTGGACATGGTCTTCGTGAAGACCAAAATGTGCACGAGGTATCGTGGATCAAAGAAAGGCTGGGAAAACTCGAGAATGAGTTAGATTTATTTAATGTTGAGATTGAGGGAAGACGAAAGAAATTATTACAAGGAATGGAATTTTACAATCTTTTTGAAAAGGTAGTATTATATTTGCTACTATCAGTCTATTATGCTTTTAAACATTTATTGAATAAACAATTTTTGAAAGCTGAAGAAATTTATTTTGGAAGTTCAAGTGATTGATCATTCTTTTGAATGTAACATTAAATATGGAGAATAATACATAAGTTTCTATTTAGTTAGCTTTTATTTGTTAAATGTACTGGCCACCACGTGTAGATATGTAGCTTTACACTCCCCGTGGTATCTGTATATGTCATTGTCTGTAATTTCGTACGACAACAGAGACAATTTTTGAGATAATTTTTGCTTTGTTCGTGTAGAGTATGAACTTTTAACAGAAGCAATTTGTATCAGGTTTTTGTACTCTACAAAGAAAATTGGGTGGTTGAAAAGTTCAAAGCGATGAATTTGTGTTTGGTTTTTTCGCCAAAAATATCAATTTTTGTTTTGAAATGGAAGCTAGAATTATCCTGTGTCTTTGGAGTAAGAAATTAATGCGTTCAAATGTTAAAATGAAACGCTGTCGTGGTCTTATGACTGGTATTTATGCCAGACTAGGCTAGGCATGTCACAAAAGGCTAGCTCAGATTACGAAAGCAAAATGAAACGCCTTTCCTGAGCTAGTTAGTTTATTCAACTTAAAATCTTGAAATATAACAATGGTAAACATTGTTCACGATAATTCATAATATTTTCCCCAGCAAGAACTTAGGTTTTATTTTTCTTCTCACAAGAAATTTCATTTCTTTTTTACGCCAGAAAATTGCAGGATTATGAAGAATATTTACCCCTGGTTATAGGTTTTGTTGTTGATCCTCCGATAGGGTCGGATGGGGAGCCGATGGTGGTTATAAGTATGTAATTAGACTGCAGTATTGCATTTTATTTATAACATATTCATGTTGACACCTTCATGTTTTATCCAGGCTTCGGATTGGTCGCTTCAATGCCTCAGATTCATCGCCCAAATGAACATGGAGGATCTACAAACGTTGGACGGCACTGTGAAGCTGAAAGAGGACTTGGAAGAATTTCTACGAGAAAACAAATCTCTCGAGGAGAAGGAAATAGCACGCATGACTGAATTAGCACACCATTTAGAGAGCGAAAAATTAAAAATGCAGGCTGGCCAAATAAGCAGCCGATGCAGCGAGGTCGACGAGATGGTCAACAAAAAATTCAAAACAATAAGAGCAGCGGAAAATAGGTTACAGGTGAGTATCTACTCCGCAACATCCTAGTTCCTAAATTCTACTCTGCATCATCCTAGGTCCAGGATAAACATTTTTACTTTCTAAAAAAGGCGAGGAAGGATGATTTGGGTACCCGAAGTTAGAAATCAATCATCTTTGGACGAATGACTATCAACGAATGACCCGCCATTGAAAATTAATTCCCTTGCAAGGGTGATCCAACCTAGAAAACTCTTGCTAATTGAACTTTGGGTAAAAGAATTATCCTTGTAAACAGGCCTTCAATCAGAAAGGGTACATCATCTATCCCCTCTGTTTAGCGTCAGCTTGAACTCAATGAATCCTGATCGGCCTTTTTTTTTTAATTTTGTGCACTTTTCACGAAAATGCTTTTGTTTTCTGGAAAATCTCGAAAAAGCTTTAAAAAGTTTGAAGATTCCTTCAGTTTTGAAAATCTCATACGCCTTTTGAAGGAAATGATGTGCCCCCTCGGCGGGTCTCTACTTTCTAGCAGTATGTGTCCATTGTTGCTGTGCTCAATTGCTTCCCCTCGTATTTGATGTATCAGGTATTACAACAACGTATTTAATTTTATGTAATGCTCTTTCCCGATATATCGAGAACATGATTTACTTCTTGTTTTTAAAAGGCTGTGTAAATTAATTATCGATGTGACATATAACGATATGTGTCTTGTAATATTTCAGACCATCAGCTGTGCAAGTAGCGAATCATCCAGCGGTATTTGCAAGGACGAAGACCTCGCAACTGAATGCGGTGAAGATGCGAAGGAGCACGATGATAGCATGGGACCGATGTTCAGCTGGAAACACGACTCGGGACGAGATTATGACGAAAATGACGAAATCTTGGTTGCTTTTGATGCTCTTATTTCACCGAAACTCACAGAGTAAGTTTTTTCTTACAATTTCTGTGTGATTTAAATATTTATCTTATTTACCATGGGAAGGGCCATATTATCCATTTATAACTCATAGAGTAAATTTTTTTCCTAACATTTCTGTGAAATTATAACATTTTTCTTTATGTTTAACCTCATTACCTCCTGGAAATGTCAAATCCCCATTAATAAACAGCATGAAACGTCACTCTTTCAGGAGGTGAATGCAGACAGAACTTTACATGCAGTAAGGCTCCACATTTAAGAAACTAATTCTTCACATTTTGCCCTATTGCTTACAAAAATATTATAATTTTGTTGAGAAAATGGGCGTATTAATTGTTCTGTTGAGAAAATGGGCGTAGAATTTTCTTGTCAAATGAAACTTATAGCATTTGCCTTGTCAATTAGAGTCAAATTCTTGCTTGAAACGGTAAAAGAAATACCCTTTGTATCTACTTTCCTTTTTATGATCCTTGCTTCTCTCAAATTAAACCGTGGCATCTTGCGTCAACATTCGATCGAATGTCGAAAAATTCTATAAAAAAAATTCCACACCCTCATAGGACCACAAGATGCCCAATTTTCGAAACGAAATGGCGTATATACTTAACTCTAAATCTTAGCGTGATTTTCAAAGTGTCTCAATGTCCTGGTTTATCATTTTTGTTGTTGTTGAAAAAAATTATCTGCTTTATTCATCTTAAAATTTGATGATTTGAATGGATACAATCGTTCATTGTGTCTTTATTATGGTATCTTCCTTATTTTGTTTTTTTATACTACACAATACAAAACACTAGTTTTCATTGTTGTTTTGTGTATCTTTTTTATCAGTAAGAATGTTGAAAACTGTTTTTCAACATCACTATGGTCTTAAATAGTGCTTTTGTTTTGATAAATCACGCATGCAACCCTGATATATTTTGCTGTTGTTTTGTTTGTTGCTTTTGTTGTTGTTTTGTTTGTTGTTTTGTCTTTTCCTTATCATTATTTTCCCAAAGAAAGCACATTTTTACATTTTTCTGTCCAAAGGGTTATTGTTTTTGTAGCACTACAGACCCTGTTTATCAACTATCAATATCTTTTCTCGTGAGTTTCACAAATGTCTATTCAAAATCCTTTGGAAGTCTTGATGTTTTTGTAACACACAGCAGATCCTTTTTTCCGTTGTATTTCTCACGAGTTTTCCAAGAAGGAACAAAAATTATACATTTTCATGGTGCGGCAAACCCAATCCATTTGTTGTTTTTTCTCGTGAATTTGCCAAAGGACATATTAGAAAATCTTCGATGAGTTTCCCAAAGGACACAAATCATAAAAATTTCTTGTTGCCTTCTCTTCTGTGTCTGTGAAAACACTGCACTGCATTCGAATCAAGACGATGTTGTTATATTTTTATTTTTCGTTACGATTTGGATTGATATTTTATATTTTTCGTTACGATTTGGATTGATAACTTTAAACTCCAAATTTCATTATTTACAATGAACGCAGTCTCTCTTTGTTTACAAACGAAATACTGCACCCTCACTGGCCATTGTCTTAGCAATGTTTGATACATGCGAGCTATGCAAAACTCGTGTGATGTGCGGACAATATCCGGTTGGAGCCCATTTTAAAAATTTGCATGCTGCTACGCTGCGCAAATCAATAATCCTCAAAAATAGTTTTTCTGGCTGCTTTAATTTGATAACAATACCAAGACTATTTGTTCTGGCTAATTTTGTGTCTTCTTTTATCGGCTTCAAATTCATAACCTATTTGGGAGGGTTGGGGAGGGATTCTGTTCAACATACGAACTATCGACGTGTGACCCGTTATCTGTTTTCCATAATTTACAATTACTAACTTCTTGCACGAAGTCTGCTTGCGTCCCTTGCGCATTAAAATAAGACTCTATTCACTTTTCCCTCCTGAGACTAAATAAATTCGGTTGTTTTCTCTGATAAGTTTCCCTAAGGACAAAAATCATTAATTTGTCTGTTGAAAGTGTAAAAGTTTTTATAACACAGCAAGCTCTGTTTATCGTTTGTTTTTCTTCATGAGTTTCCCAAAGGACACAATTTGTACCTTTTTCTGTTCAAAGTGTTTGTGTTTTCATAACACTGCAGACCCTACTTATCTGTTATTTTTATCATGTACTTAACAAAGGACACCAATTCTACACTCTCTATTGAATGTGTTATACGTTTTTATAACACAGCAGCCCTTACTCATTGTTTGTTTTTTTCTAATGAATTTCTCAAAGGACCCAAATTAAACATTTTCCTGCATGAGGTGTTTATTTTAAAGTTTATGTTTAAAGTTTTAAAGTTTGTGTTTTATGTGTAATGTTTCCTATAATAAATATAATTTGACTTTTGCCTTCCAGAAAATTGCGTTATATTACAGAAGAAATGATAAACACTGATAAAGACTATGTGAAGGCACTTGAATATATTTTAAAGGTAAACCATGTCACTATATTTTAATTTGATGTTTATTGATGTAGCCGAAAAAAGAGTTTCCCTCTTTAACGGGTTATATAAATTCAGGCGATTGACCGATTGAAGCTATTCAAACATTGTTTCAAAGCTGAAACATTAACTTGAATATTTCCTATCTATAAAAAGAGTTTCCCTCTTTAACGGGTTATATAAATTCAGGCGATTGACCGATTGAGCTATTCAAACTTTGTTTCAAAGCTGAAACATTAACTTAGATATTTCATATTTTGAGGATTTTTATTTAAATAAAGTAAAAACATGCATATATAAACCGCAAATTTTAAGAATATTTTCTCGAAAATTTTCACACGAAATTTCTTAAAAATGCTGTAATTTTAAGGAAACTGGAGAAAAGACTATAAAAGTCGATTAGAGGTAAAGTAATGTAGTTTCCGTACCTTGTGAGTAGACTGACCCCCTTCATTTGAGCATTTGAAATTTTATATGCCCCAAGATTAAGAACACTTAACATATGATTCTTATTCTTATATTTAACGTATGATCTGAAAGAATAGATTTCACGCCTTTGCGTGCAGTCAATTCAATCAAAATAAAGAAGATTAGCAAAACTTTGCAGTTTTGTTTATTGTGATGTGATTGGATGCGTTAAAGGGTGTGAAATAATAAATGAGACACTTTAAATTTCTTGCATTTTTCAGAACTATATTCCAGAAATGGAGAAAGCATCATTACCGCCAACGCTTGCTGGGAAGAAGAATATTTTATTTGGAAATATTGAAAGAATATATGATTTCCATAAGAGGTAAGGTAGATTTTATCAAAAAATTGTTTGGTTTAGTTTTTTGTTTTCTTTTCTTTTTCACCTACTGCTCAAAGCATTATCACGTTTTCCTTCACGACTTAGCTTTTGAACCCCTCATCTTTAATCTCAACGATAAATATATTGCTGCTTTTTTATGATTAATGCATTTTTTTATCCCGAAACGACTGTTTTTTTTATCAATCTCATTTTTGTTTTGTTGCATTCCGATATTCCATCTTATCTTTTTCAATGATATTATCTCATTTTTTACTATACTTTCCAATTCGTTGTACTTTAAGCTGTTTTAAATCACAACTAATGTCAGAAAGTTGTACTTTAAGCTGTTTTAAATCACAACTAATGTCAGCAAACCAGCTATTGTTTAGATTTGTTCTTCGTAAACTTGTTTTGTTTAGTCTATTGATATTTGTTTTTCTTTAAGATATTTTTCTCAAGAATTAGAGAATTACTTGCATTCTCCATTACAAGTTGGGAAATGCTTTTTGAGATGGGTATGTTGCAAAACATTTCAGATTCTTAAATCTTTTATTTTACAAAATTCTTCTTTGCTGCGCATGCTACGTGATGCATTTCTGTTAACAAAAGAATGACATTGAGTTTCCTGCTTGATATTACCATACCAACGAGCTTGTTCTTGCTTCAAAATATTGAGAAAGATTGACAATCATTTAGTTTTAGTCCTTGCACAGATTTCAACTATCGAAACTTATGCCTCTTTGTAGCGATTTTGAAAGGAATCTCAACAAACTAAAAGTTAGAATCTGCAAATTTAAAATAGTATGAAAATATATATACATATAAAAATACTTTTATGTCAGAACAAAAGATTTTGTAACAATAGTGGAATTGACACGTTAATTTCAAAGCGATTAGCCATCGAAGCTAAAGTGAATTCTCTCAAGCAGAAAATCAAAACAAACAAAGCCATGTTTTGATTTTCTATTTGATAGAATTTGGTTTGTCTTTGATGGCTAATAGAATTTGATTTGTCTTCAATTTCGCTATTGTTACAAAATCTGCTCTTGTTGGCCTTACCAGTAGCATTTCAGAAACGAGGCTAAACAAACATGAACATGGATTCAGCTTCATTCTTATTTTGTGCTTTTCGTCATGTAGTACCGTCTAGGCCCATTTAAGGTACTTTGAAATTGTTGGTATTTGCTTGTGAACTAATTAAAAATTAATTGATAAAAGCAATGAAATCTTAATGATTTTTTATTATTATTATTTTCATTGTTGTTTTTGTTGTCATTGTCATTGCCATTGTCTCTTATATTGTTGTTTCTTTGTTCAGGAACGACAGTTTTATCTTTATGCTTTGTACAACAAAAACAAGCCAAAAAGTGACGCACTGCTTGATGATTTTGGCAACGCTTACTTTTCTGTAAGTATTACCTTTCACGTATAGCCTTTGCAAGTTTCAAATGACCTTGTACTGTCTAAATCGGTAGTTTCTTTGCAAAATTGAGCAAGGAATTGTTGATTTAGGGGTTGCAATTGACAATACGATTTGAAATTTGAAAAGCAGATTTTACACTGTTGGGTACACTCAGTCAAATTAAAATAAACGCACTAGAGGATCATTTTGCGGTGATGTTTATTGTGATTTGCTTGGCTGCGTTAAAATGTGTTAAATCTATCCTAGTGTGACAAAGTACATTGTCATCCAACGACCTTTTTCTTTTCTAGTACAAAATTATATTTTGCTTGTTATAATAGAAATAGCAGATTATTGAACCAAACAGTCCAGATTTTGGAAATGAACGAAGCGGAAGGAGCATAAGAAATTTCTTTGGATTTTGTTCTCGTGGGAATTCCCTTTGTTTTTGTTGGCAAATCGCTTTGAAATTGGCTTGCGAATTTTGTTATTGTTACAAAATCTGCTCCTTTTATGTATATGAAGTTTATGCTGCACTTTTTTCTGCCTCAAGGGAAAGCAAAATGAGTTGAAGGACAAACTTAATCTTGCTAGTTACCTCATCAAACCTGTTCAACGACTTGGAAAGTATTCTTTGCTGCTTAAGGTAAGAATGAAATATATTACAAGCTTTACTTGGGGTTAAACGAGTAGCCTGGAGCAAAATAGGTATGGGTGTCGGCGTGAGTTATCAGGCAGCGGGATATATCAATCACTTGCACTTTTGAACAACCAAAGCACAACACAAACATTTTGAAATCAGAACTTACCCTTTGTGAACCTTTCTAGATCATTCCTTTTTCATTTTGAACGGTTATTAGAGTTTTTGTGGTGTGGTGTTTTTAATTGTTCAAAATTGCAAGTGCCTGAGATATCCCGCTGCCTGATAAATCCCGCCGATACCACCCTAATTGTCTGTCACTGTAAAATTTGTAGCAAGCTTATTAAGTCAAAATATTGCGCAAATGTCAAGAGAAAAGAGATTGTTTAATCTACGAAATATTGTTCATTAAAGATTTGAAAATAAAAACACATCACGATTCGTATAGCCTGTGGTTTTATCCTTTGCAGTAGGTTAGTTATTATTTAAGTAATAAAGTTTTTTGCAGTTTATTTATCTTGGATTCCTCGGTAAAAGAGTTAATCTGTTTTGTGTAAAACATTCTTCTAAGAGTTATAAACGTGAAAGTGTTACGATAAAATGAATGAGTAGGCCGACCACCAAGGCTGATTTTTCGTTAGCTGCTACCCACTGCTCTTTCACTAGCCTCTCAACCCAGATGAGCTGGTACTGATTCGCTAACCTCGATAGGATAGACAGCTGAGTTGGCTGTGGGTTTGTAGCAACCCATCTATGTTTGTGATTCAAATTTTAAAGATGTACTTTCACGACTAGAAACTGATCTCCCGATAGTAAGCAATTGGTT
>JAYJMH010070025.1:0-11218 GCA_036873815.1 Phacellophora camtschatica | reverse complement strand
TTTTTGTATAACTAAAACCATAAAAACAATGACAATTATTTGAATGCTAAAGTATAGAATGCTAAAATATGGAATTACGGTATGTAGAATGGGGAAATATGAAACGCTGTTACCTTATGTTACTGTGGATAAGATGTCAATAGATTATATAATATAAATAAAAATGAGGTCATATTCCGCTATAAGTAAAAATAACAATTGTTTGAATGCTAAAGTATGGAATGCTAAAATACGGAATTATCGAAAATAGAATGGTCAAATATAGAATGGTGCTATGTTATTATTTCTGACATGTCATTACATTCAATCATGGACTCTGTAGCGAGTAGAATAGAGAATAATATGATTTTATAAAAAGAAAAACAACATTATATTTTGTTAATTTTCCAAACAAATGAAGCAATTTCAGATGACATGACAGACAATTATCATGTGCCTTTATGTTTCATTGCAAATGGTTGGATGGAGGAAATTTAAAAAAACCACTATTATGAATTAAAAGAAAAAATAACAATTTTTTGAATGCTAAATTATGGAAAACACGGAATTACATTACGTGCCCTCCTGACAACACATGTTATGTGCCAACGTACCAATGTACGAACGTGTCATTTTTTCTAATGCAACACTTACAACATGCCAACGTGCCTACTTGCAATTCCTTCTTACGTGTTAATATGCCCACGTGACCATTTTATTACTTGCCCTGGATTAAGTGCCCTGGACTGTGTTGGACGAGACTGGACAGAAATGGACCATAATTGATTGGAATGCACTGTACTGGGCCGGTCTGGATAGGATAGGATAGGTGGGGACTGGAGTAGACTGGACTGTAGCAGATTGGACGGGCGCGGACTGGAGCACACTTGACTGAAGTGTACTGAACTAAGTGGACTTAAATGTAGCAGATTGCACTTGAATTTATTGGACAGGAGCCGACTGAACCAGAGCGGACTGAACTAGACCAGAATGGACTAGACGAGACCTGACAGGTGTGGATCAGACTAGAGTGGACTGAACTGGATTGGATAAGATTTGACTGGAGTGGACTATAGTAGACTTGGCTGCACTGCACTTGACTGCACTGCATTTAAACGGACTGGACTGGACTAGGCTGCACCTGAACGGACTGCACCGGAACAGACAGCATTGGAACGGATTGCAGTGGAACGGACTGCACTGGAGCAGACAAGACTTGAGAGGACTGCACAGATACGGAATGGATTTAATCAGCCTGGACTGGAGCAGACGTGCTGGTGCGGATAAGAATGAACTCGACAGCTGCAGACTGGATTGGAGCAGACTGGAATGGAGCGGACTTGACTGGATTTGAGGGAAGAGGACAGGGGTATAGGGACTGAGGAGTTAAATGGAGCCGACTGAAATGAAGCAAAAACGAATGAGGCTGACTGGACTGGAGTGGAGTGCGCTGGTCTGGAGCGGAGAGGACAGGAGCGGACTTGACTGGAGTGGACAAGACAAGAGCAGACTCCACCACAGGGGAATGGATTGGAGCAGACTACACTGGATAGGACTGCACCAGACTCGGTTGAAGTGGAAATGGACTTTACTGAAGTGTACTGGACTGGAACAGACTGGCCAAGATCAAACGATAGCAGACCTAACCAACTCGGACCAGACCAGATTGGACTGTACTGGAACAGAATGAAATATAGACTGGGGCTATGGAATGGAGAGATTGGACTGGAGCAGAATCGACTTGTGTGAACATTACAAGAGCGGACTCCACTGTAGGGGAATAGACTGAAGCAGACTACAGTGGACATGGAGTGCACTAGACTGGAGCAGACAAGACAGGATTAATCAAGTTCTAACCAGAGTGGAGTAAAATAGACTGGAGCGAACTTGAGAACATGGGACTGGGGAATGAAGTGGACTGGAATGGAGAGGACTGGACCTCAGCAAGGTGGACTGGAGATAAGGGATTTTGGGACAGGAGACGGGGACCTAACCGAACCAAACAAGACCAGTCCAGATCGGACCGGGCCAAACTGGAGCAGACTGAACCAAGGGACATGGGCAAGGGACAGGTGATCAAGGATTGGGGACTGTGGAATAGAGGGTGGAGTGGACTGCGGACTGGAAAATGGATGGTACAGTAGAATGGACTGGAATAAAGCAAACTGCACTGGAGTGGACTTGATTAGAGCGAACTCGATTGGAGTGGACAGGACAGGATTTGATCGGGCCTAACCAGAGTGGAGAAACTGCATCAGAATGAAATGGACTAGGCTGCACTGGATTAAACTAGACCAGACCGGACTGTACTTAAGCAAACTTGAGGATATGGAACAGGAGACTGGGGAATGGAGTGGACTAAATTTGAGTAATGTGGACTGATGACAGGGGACTGCGGACTGGATTGTCAGACTTGACTGTTGGAATGTAATGTTGGGCTAAACTGATTGAATATTGGAACATTGGATAATAAATGTCGAAATGTGGGAGTGTCGGAACATTTGACTCTCGGACTGTTTTAAAGGATTGTTCCACCACTGCACAGTTGGAATGCTGGACCATTGGACTGTTGGAACTTGGGGATTGTTGGATCAGCAATGTTTCAATGTTGGAATATACAGTAACGGTGAAAGTTTAATATGAAAATTGGACTGTACTTATGGTCGACCAAGGCCCTTTGCAGGAGCTAGGAAGTTGGGAGAGCTCGCTGCGCTCGCACTCCTACTTTCTATTCTTATATTATAGTTTGCCAAATGCATGATCCCCCTACCCGAAGCGTGCCATTGGCTGGGGGGTTTGTGCCTTGCTTTTGCAAGACGGAAGCCGATTTTCCCCCTCTCTCCGCTTCGAATCCCTGCTCGGCCTTGCGAATCCTTGCGAACCAGTGCACAATCCTGTTTTCATTGCATTGCTTTCGCTGCTTCCCAACCCAAAATCAAAAACTTCAACATCGCCTTGGCCTGCCCGGGAATCGCCATCTCTCTCCCTCTCGCTGTTCACTCGCTCACTTCCATTTTGTTGTTCGTTCTTTTCCGCTCTCTCTTGCCAAGACGAGTTGAGCTTTTGTCGAAACGCTTTCCGCACCACACTCCCTTGCATGTCCGATAAATTTTCCGATGTTAACTTCGGTGAATTTCAAACCAATAAACATGTTGCAGTGCGTCTTAAAATTCGAAGGCCTTCTCCGTTCCGCAAAAAAAACTGTGTTTAAAAAACTCCTGTCGAAGAACAAGCTTTTCGTGCGTCACTACATTCCTTTTTTTGTTCTCGCAACAATCAAATATGATGCCGCAGAAATTGCAAAGAAAGTTAAACCCCCCCCCCAAGTGCAAGGGAAACTATCATATGCAGTTTCAGACATTTTCCTAAATTTCTTAAATTACCTGTATTTGTTTGCCACTAAAAAAATTTACAGTTTTTCAAAAACATATTAAGGTTAAAATATTTACGAAATTGCAAAGAAAGTTAAACCCCCCAGGTGCAAGGGAAACTATCATATGTAGTTTCACACATTTTCCTAAATGTCTTAAATAGCCTGTATTTATTTGCCACAAAAGAAATTTACAATGTTTCAAAAACATACTAAGGTTAAAATATTTACACAGTTAATAAAAATATATTTAAAAACAAATTATGAACCCCTAACTGAAATCTGGAGAAATATGGAGTGAACAAGCACAGAATATAGAATTTTCCCCCCCCCCCCAAGAAATATCAATCCACCCAGTTCTTTACACACGGGTACAGGGACAGACTCACATATCAAGGGTAAATTGACACATGGGATAATAACACATACCCTATCCGCATTTTACAACTTTAATTTATTCCAGATTGTTCTTTGCACAAAAATTAACATTATCCAAAGCAAAGCGTGCCCACAATCAGCGACAATCTTCCTCCCCAACCTGATAATGTGCCCAGATGCTAAAAATAATGCACACAGGCAGTCTATAATTCAATACAGACATCAACAATTTTTATGTTCCTGTAGACACGCAACCCTTGTACACATGTTTCACTGCCTTTACCATTTCCAAGTTTAAATTTCATTTCATCAAATTGCAAGAAGAGAAGATTTAAAATAGACAATGGCATACCAACTGGCCGTATTTTTTAGAAAGCACACCAAGGTGTGTTTACATTTATTTTCAATTGTCATGCCACCTTCTTGGAATAACTCATTTTTTATCCATAAACCGTTCCTCTAACTTTTATATACTTCATTTCGCATTCCACGTTCTTCACTTACCTTTTAGCAAAATTTCCCTTCAAACTACACATAATTCTTTACCTTTTGCAGGTTATCACGTGGCGTGAACACGACAGCATTTTGAAATTCAAAGCCTTTGTGGCAACAAAACTAAGCTGCAATTTTGATTTCTATAAAAGTTTTTTATTAACATTTCTATCCTATTTCTAAATATTTTACCCGAAAATATAACATTTCAAATTTGTAGAGCCAAAATGATATACAAAAATATACAAATCTTTTTGTAATTGTCGAATTAAATTCCCTGTCCCAAAATTATAGGGCAGGCATCTCTACCAAAGTTTGGTAATACTGCTTAATTTCTTTTCCGTATTTATCCTGCAAATATCCCACTCACGCGAGGGGGTGTGTAAAACCCTGTCATGTTACATTATACCTTCACTTATAACACTTATAACTTACAAAAAAAACTGTATACCACAATTTATGGAAGATACATAATGCATACCCTAACCGCAAGTAAATCAGTTTTTACATATAATTTATAACTCTAAAAATCACTCACTACTATAACTTACGGAAATATCCCCCCCCCCCCCCTTAAGGGATGAAAATGAAAAGAAGTATCATTCTAAAGACATTTTCTTAGGCCTCTGCAAGGTAAAACGTTTCTTAAGCCTCTGCGAGGATAAACCTTTAGGGCTGCAAATCAAAAAATGTTATCGCACTAAATACATAAAGTAACCTGCTTGCTTTATTCCAGAATATTGTAACCCATCTAATCCCTTCTAAAAAAATCTTATGCCCTAAATCACAATACGTTATGTACATTTAATTGATGCCACAGGTTCACTATCCCTACTATATTACAACTTCATAAAAATTCCACTTTGTTCTTTGCACATTCACCCCAGGCAAAAGTGCTCCCACCATATCGAGAACCATGCCACAGGCAGTCTATAATTCAACAAAAACGTCATAAAGTTTATAATCACCTTCTTCGCTTCAGTTAAAAAAAAATTCGAAATCTATACGTGATCTCCAATTTACGACGTCTATTTGGAATATTTACTTAACTCGGGAATTTTTGGAATATCACGCTTTTCCTGATTGTCATTACAAAAACCTATATTTACAATAAACAGGTAATGATTTGTATTTGCTTATTCCTTTTTATTTTTACAACAATTTATTCTCATTTGTGAACATAAATGCAGCAGTAAATTTCATTCAAGGTTGTATTTTTGTATAACTAGAACCATAAAAACAATAACCAGCATTTGTTTGAATGATAAAAGATGGAATGCTAAAATACGGAATTACGGAAAAAAGAATGGTCAAATATAGAATTGTGCTATGTTATTATTTATGAAATGTCATTACCTTAAATCATGGAATCTGTAGCGAGTAGAATAGAGAACAATAAGATTTAAAAAAAAAGGAAAACAACATTAGATTTTGTTACTTTTCCAAACAAATAAAACAATTTCAAATGATATGACAGACAATTATCATGTGCCTTTATATTTCATGGAAAATGCTTTTATGGAGGAAATTAAAAAAAAAACAAATATTATACGTGCCAACGCACAAAGGTGCGAGGGTATCATTTTTTTATGCAACACTTACCACGTGGCAACGTGCCTACATGCCATTCCTTCTGACGTGTAAACATGCCCACATGCCCATTTTATTACTTGCCCTGGATTACGTGCCCTGGACTGGATTGGACGAGACTGGACAGAAGTTGACCACAATTGACTGGATTGCACTGTACTACACCGGTCTAGATAGGTGGGGACTGGAGTGGACTGGAATGTAGCAGACTGGACTGAAGGGTACTGAACTAAAGAGAACTTGAATGTAGCAGATTCCACTTGAATTTATTGGACAGGAGCAGACTGAACCAGAGCGGACTGGAGTAGACCAAAATGGACTAGACAAGACCAGACTGGTCTGGAGCAGGCTGGAGTGGACTGGACTGGATTATACGGGACTGGACTGAAGTGGATTTTAGTAGCCTGGACTGGACTCGACTGCACTGCATTGGAACAAACTGGACTGGACTTGGCTGCACTTGAACGGACCGCACTGGAGAGGACTGCACTGAAGCAGACAGGACTGGGGTACACTGCACAGGTGCGGCAGCCTGGACAGGAACAGACGGGCTGGTGCGGATAAGAATGAAGCGGAACTAGAGCAGACTGAATATGGGGACAGGGGAAAGGAGACTGGGGACAAGGGACAGGGGACTAAACTCCACTGGAGTGGACAGGACAAGAGCAGACTCCACTGTAGAGGAATGCACTCGATTGAAATGGAAGTGGACTTTACTAGAGTTTACAAGATTGGAAGGGACTGGACAGGACCGAACCAAAGCAGACTTGACAAAACCAGAGCGGACTTAACACAACCGGATCGGGCTTTACCGAACTGGACCAGACAAGATCAGAAAAATCGAACGGGAGTAGACTGAACTTGGGGACAGGGAACAGGGGATCGGGGAATGCGGACTGGGGATGGAGGTTGTAGTGGAATGTGAACTATGGACTGTGAAATTGAGGGTACGGTGGAATGGGCTGGAATGATGCGAACAGGACTGGAGCGGAGTATACTGGAATGGACTGGACTGTAACAAACTCGACTGGAGTGGACAAGACAAGGGCAGACTCCATTCTAGGAGAATAGACTGGAGCAGACCGGACAGTATTGGACAGGGCCAAACCAGAGTGTACTGAACCCGAACCAGAGTAAAATGTCGACTGGAAACCATCTACTGTGGAATGGAGAGACTGAACTGGACTGGAGGGGACTGGAATGGAGCAGACAGGACATGATTGGACTGGATCCAACAAAAGTGGACTGAACTACACCAGAATGAAATGGACTGGAGTTCACTGGACTAAACTAGATCAGACCGGACCGGATCGGACCGGACCGGACCTGACCGAACCGTAACAGACCGGACTGAACTGGAGCAAACTTGAGGAGCAAACTGGAATGAACTGGATTGGACTAAATTTGAGTAAGGTGGAGTGGGAACAGGGGACTGCGGACTGGGCTGTCAGACTGGACTGTTGGAATGCACTGTTGGGCTAAACTGATTGAATATTGGAATATTGGATAATGAATGTTGGAATGTTGGAATGTCGGAAAATCTGACTGTTGGACTGTTTTAAAGGACTGTTCCACTATTGCACATTTGAAACGCTGGACCATTGGAGTGTTAGACCTTAGGGACTGCTGGATCGGCAATGTTTCAATGTTGGAATATACAGTAACGGTAACAGTTAGATATGAAAATATTAAAGGTTGGACTGTACTTATGGTGGACCAAGGCCCTACACAGGAGCTAGGAAGTTTGGAGTGCGAGTGCAGCAAGCACTCCTACTTCCTAGTCTATATATAATATGGCAAATGCATGATCCCCCTCCCCGACACGTCCCATTGGCTGATGGATGGTTCCTTACTTTTGCAAGACAGAAGCCGATTTTTCCCGTCTCCACTTCGAATCCCTTCTTGGCGTTGCGGACCAGTGCAAAATCTTTCTTTCATTGACTTCCTTTCACAATTTCCAACACAAAATAAAAAACTTCAATGTCGCCTTGGCCTGCCTGGGAATCGCCATCTCTCTCTCTCTCTTTCGCTGCTCACTTGCTCACTTACATTTTGTTGCTCGTTCTTTTCCGCATTCTCTTGTCCAGACGAGTTGAGCTTTTCTCGAGACACTTTCCGCACGGCACCCCCTTGCATGTCTGCTAAATTTCCCGATGACAACTTTGGTGAGTTTCACACCGATAACCGTGTTGCAGTGCGTCTGAAGGTTTGAAGGCATTCTCTTCATAAAAAAAAACTGTGTTTACAAAACTCCTGTCGAAGAAAAAGCTTTTTTGTGTGTCACAACATTCCTACATTTTGTTCTCGCAACAACCAAATATATCGTGATTGGCATAAAGTGTGAACTATAGGTGCGAGGAATTGTCGTCTCGGCCCTTTCAAGTGGGTTGGTTTTGGACTACTAGTGGGTTATTTTTTACCCCTATTAGCTTCAAATTACTGTAGGGTGGGGGAGGACAATTCAATTCATTTTCCTATTGCATCGGTAGATGTTGCAAATAAAAAGAGCAGTAAATTTTATTCAAGGTTGTATTTTTGTATAACTAAATAAAACCATAAATAACAATAACCATTTTTTGAATGCTAAAATATAGAGAGCTAAAATATTGAATTGATGTAGAATGGAGAAATATGGAATGCTGTTACCTTATGTTACAATGGACGAAATGTCAATATCTCAAATTATATAAAAAAATATCATGTCTTATTTAGCAAAAAGTGAAAATAACTATTGTTTGAATGCTAAAATATGGAATGCTGGAATACGGAATTATGGAAAGTAGAATGGTACCTATGTTATTAATTATGACATGGCATTACCTTCAATCATGGAATCTGTAGCGAGTAGAATGGAGAATGATACGATTTTATGAAATGAAAACAACATATTTTGTAACTTTCCAAAACAAATGAAACAATTTCAAATGACAAGGCAGGAATTAACATGTGCCTTTCTATTTCATGACAAATGCTTTGATGGAGGAAATTTAAAAACCTATATTATGAATAAAGAGTAAAAAACAACATTTTTTTGACTGCAAAATTATGGAAAACACGGAATTACATTACGTGCTAGCGTACCAATGTGCGAGCCTGTCATTTTTTTCTGATGCAACACTTAGCACGGGACAACGTGCCTACATGCCATTCCTTCTTACATGTAAACATGCCCACGTGACCATTTTACTACTAGCCCTTGATTAAGTGACCTGGACTGGATTGGACGAGATTGGACAGAAGTGGACCACAATTGACTGGATTGCAAGGACGGGACCGGTCTGGATAGGTGGGGACTGGAGTGGACTGGATTGTAGCAGACTGGCCTGGCGTGGACTGGAGCACAATGTACTAAAGTGTACTGTACTAAAGAGAACTTGAATGGAGCAGATTGTACTTGAATTTTATTGGACAGGAGCAGACTGAACCAGAGGGAATGAACTAGACCAGAATAGACTAGACGAGACGGGACCAGTCTGGATCAGGCTGGAGTTGACTGGACTGGATGAGACTGGACTGGAGTGGACTCTAGTAGACTGGGCTGCACTGCACTCGACTGCACTGCGCTGGACCGGGGAAACATGTAGAACGGGGAAACACGGAATGCTGTCAGGGCATGTGATCATGGACAAAATGACAATATCTTAAATATTATCAAGAAAAATGAGGTCGTATTTTGCAAAAAATAAAAAAGATAACTTTTTGAATGCTAAAATATGAAATGCGAAACTACGGAATTGTGGAATGTAGAATGGTAAAATATATATGGTCCTATGTTATTTTATTATGGATGAAATGTTAATATCTTGAATCGTGGCACCTATGCAGTACAATGCCGATTACCTACTTTAATGATAACCACTGGCAGAAAAGAACAGATATCACCCCGGAAAAGATTCAATACTGTAATTAACAAATTAACCAATTACCGAAATGATTATGTTAGATATTTCTTCATCAATCATAGCAAAAGGTATGGTTTTAAGTGCAAACATGCCTCCGTGCTCGACCAGACAGGACCAGACCTGACCTGACTGATGGGAATCGGGAGAGGGAGAAGGGGACTGCGCTGAAGGTGGACTAAGGACAGTGGACTGCAGACTGTACTGTCAGGCTGGGCTGTTTGGCTAAGCTGTTAGAATATTGGTATATATTGGATAATGAATGCTGGAGTTTTGGAACGTTTGACTCTTGGACTGTTTAAAGGGACTGTTCCACCATTGCACAGTTGGAACGCTTGAACACTGGACTGTTGGACCATTATCAAAAAGGTGTTTTAAAAAAAAGGAGTCAAGCTCTGACAAACCAAAGGTTTACGGAAACGGGTTTATATATAGATGTATATAGGACATTTTGTAGGAGTAACCCCGAAAATTTTGAGTTACAGGATGCGAGTTTATAATAATAAAAATAAAAATAATAATAATAATAATACGAATATTATACCGGATAACCTATCAACAAAATGATAATGCTGTTATCTTAAGGGTCCTGTCACAAATGTGAAATGGAAAGAGCTTATGGCTACATTACGTGTTTGTTTTATAAAAGGAAAGATATGTATTGATAGTTTCTTCACGCAAAATGTTCATTCAAAAAGGAAGTGAAAACAATCCTGGAATCAATCTTCCTTACATCGAGTGGCAATTCATTAGAAATCCTCCCACCAACAAGAGCGACACACTTTTGTCCAGTTTTCGTTTTTATGTGTGGCAGTTTAACAGTATGGTTATTATTTCTTGTACACTTTTCGTGGTTTGTTCTTTTGAAATAATCCTTAAATAGTTGACATACATTCTTCTGTAGGCAGTCAAAAACAAATTTGCATACGGTCTTCTTCACTTGATTCTCTATGCCCGGAATTCTCAAATCTGCGTTTGGGGGACATTTTGCTTTTATATTGTTTATACTTCGTTTCTCGATACTACGCAATCACTTTAATTTTGAATTTGGCCATCCAAGCCCAACTGATCCACAATACGTGAATAGGGGCATGATCATTGCCTTGTAGGTTACTACGGCCGTTGACATACCTATATAACTTACCCTTCCTGTTTACCTTTCCTGCTGCTCTTTTGCTGGTTATATCAAGGTGAATATCAAGAGATAGTGAAGGGTCTAATGTTACTCCGAGATATTTATATTGTGTTGGACAATTGATGGAGGTCTCGCCGACTTTGATGTCGAGCTGTCTTTCTTTGAATTTATTCAATCTCTTTGCTGTGCCAAAAAGCATAGCTTCGGTTTTCCCTTTCTTTTCATTTTTCATATTATTTTTATTTTAAACATATTTATCCCGGGATACAATTCAGTAAAATATATATATTACCTAGGTTTTCAGGTGCAAGGTCATTTAAAGGCTTATAAACCATTGTACATGTTTCTCGATTAATCACTTTCTCGATTGACGAC
>JAYJMH010070014.1:0-11218 GCA_036873815.1 Phacellophora camtschatica | reverse complement strand
TTCTTCTAAGCGACTCATGACAGCGTTTGTTGTTCACTTAGTCCAATTCTGAAGAAATGCCCTTCGCTGTATAAAAGGTATGTGGAGGATACATTCGCCATCATGCCCGATATTCAAGCAGCCGAAAACGTTCTTGCTACATTGAATCATGTTAAGTACTTTTCCATGACTAAAGTGTTTTTGAATAGCTTATACGTTCTTAATTTACTGTTGTGATCCGAGTCCAAGTCAGCTGATTGATTCTCATTATTCCAGATCTGAAGGAAATATTTTGTTACTTTTTCCTTAAACAGTTTACCTTACTTGATCAGTATTGCATCTAGTCGGATTATTCCAAATTTGTGATAAACCGAGAAGGTTTAGACACGTTTTAGCTGTAATGTCCCTGTCAGATGTGCTTTCGGGTAGGGATTTAATATCCACCAAGGTTTTTTTTTGCTAGGTTTTACTCTATGCCAGTATTTAACCAATCGGCTCAGTCCAGCCATTGTCGATGGGAATTGTCCTAGTTCTCCATAAACAGTCATCCCATAAACTGCTAAAAATGATACATTTCTTTTTAGTCCTATTATAAGTTTATTAGTTTTGTTTTATTTGTATGAGAGTTTAAAAGATATTTACTGAGATTATTTGAATCTCTACTGATTAGATTAAGCTGATGTTGTGTAAATATGCTCCATACTTCACCTCCTTTTATAATAAAATAGGTTCAATTAAAGGGGCAAAAAGCTCCATAAATTTTGGTACAGTAAGGTTAAAGTTGGAAATAGTATCGACAACAGGAGACATCGCTTTATTAGCCTTATCATAGAGGTTATGTTATGCTTTTGTGAAAGATCCACTACAAGAAAATGTTACTCCCAGGTACGTAATTTCAGGAACCAATTTCATTTTCGAATTATTAAAAGTGAAATCATTCATTTTAAGCATTTTTCCAGCCGAGCTGAAAGCCATAGTTTTACTTGTTATTAACTTGCTAGTCAAATTTTTCACAATAATTTTGAAATTTATCAAGACAGTTTTGTAAATATTCTGGAGTTTCTGATAACAAAATCAAGTCATCAGCATAAAGTAGATGGTTCAAACTTGTATCATATAAATTGAGAGGCATGTATTCTTCGTCAAATAGATGTTTTTTATCATCAATGAATAAGTTGAACAGGATTAGACTCAAAACACCACTTTGCTTAAAGCCTAAATAGCCATAGATTGAGTTTGTGTCCCAGGGGAGGCAGCACCATCTAACTTGGATAGGGGGGGGCGTGTCCGAGGAAATCTTGAGAATTTTTGTGCTACTTTTTATTATTTTACCTAAAAATATAAGATTTCAAATTATTAGAGTCGTAGTTATATTTTTTGGTGCAAAAGTTTTGAGACACAAAAATATATTATCGAATCTGAAACCCCAGACCCAAAAATATAGGACACGCCCCCCTACCCAAATCAGGTGGTACTGTCCCCTGGAGTTTGTGTAACCCCTTGATGTTTTTACACAATATTGCACTGTAAAATACATGACCACAATATTTTCTAAGAAGATATCGCCTACTTCTTTTTGCCAAAGTTTTATAAAAAATTTATCCTTGTTTATTGTGTCATACACCTTTCTAAAGTAAACGAAGGCCGCATAAAGACGCTGCTTGTTGCCTTCATCTTTTTGTTAATAATGGACTTTAATACGAACATGTGGTCAGTATGAAATGATGTAATAAATGATCTGGAAGGTCTTACCTTTATACCAGAATGAAATCGTTAAACCTCTGTCACACTTCATTTCCCAAAAGCACGCATCATCGGTTGCAGTAGAAATAACTTCTCCTTTGTCCGTAGACACATTTGTTAAAGCCATAATTGATAAATCTTTGAAACTAAATTCTGTCACATTTTTTGCCGAAGTTACGGAATGTAGTACAGAAGACTTCATCATTAAATTTCCTCTTTCGTCAGGGATTTCGTATTTCAATATACCACTGCGCAGCATCAATGTATCAATTCTCCAAAGATAGTCAGCTGTCAAAAACGTTTTTGATGAATAAACAAAAATAAAATGAATTCACTTCATCTATAAAAATTAAAACAAACTAGGCCATTTACAATCACCTATGAATTAAAAACATATTAACAACTGTGATAAAAAATAAATTTGAATGCATCAATTAATTTAAAAGGGGGTCGTAAATGAATACTTGAACAACTCAATACAAAACTTAGAATCGGCAAAAATTCTTGCAAAAATTAATTTGATTACAATTTTTCAATGTAATTTGATTATAAATTAATATATTATTTCAAAAGTAAAGTTTCAGTTACCTTCCAAGTACTCCATTCCACCAATTTCAAACTTAAATGACTGTTTAGGATAGGTGTTAAAATCATTTGGAGAAAATTCGATTTTGCTTAGTCTATAAGACGGTTTAAGCAAATGACGGCAACTTTGACGAACTTTTTGACCAAATATATCATTGCAAACCTAAAAAAAGCAGATGAGATGAGGTAATAATTAATTCCAATAATTATTCCATCTAGAAAATTTCCAAATTATCACAGACAGGCAGCATGGTTTCAGCAAAAAAAGCCTTGTTGAGTTCGATTCGAGTCTATAACGTAAGGGGGTCATACAACAATTGCAGAAATACGGTGAAATAGAAATATATATCATTGGTCAAAATATTCAGTTGATAAAACATTTTCTTCTTCTTGGAAAGTAGTAATAGATGGAGAAGAATCGTCCACATTAAGCGTTTTTCAGTTATTCCCAAGTTCTTAATACTCATGAGTGACATACAGTATCTCCGCTATTAAGAAACTGGGCATTTGGCTTTAGCCTTGAAATTGTTTAATTGAAATTGAAATTATTGAAGTTCTTTAATTAAGGCCACCTAGACCTTTCTGATGTTATCCCTGCCACTCTTGTGAGGGGCTTGTAATATTCTAAAAATTCTATCTATTTATTTATTCTAATGTTTTGATATTTTAAAATTTTGTAAATATTTGATACCTTTAATTTAGATTTTAACTGTATTGTAAATTTTTAGTGGTGAAATTTAACATACATACATACATACCCTGTAGGTATTCTGCCTATAGTTAAATGTAACTTTGGTGCTTGCAATTATGATTATTATTATTATTATCTATTGTTATCCTGAAGATTTTGAGCTTCAGTTTCTCAATTTGCAGCGGGGATCTACTGTAGTTACTTACTAGCATAAGTTTATTTGCCGATTATTGTGCACTTTACCGCCATGTGATGCAAAGATAAAAATGGATGCAAAGATAAAAGTGGCGTCTGTCCATCAACGATCACCCTACTCTGAGTACCAGGGCCTAAATAACAATAAATGATAAAAAAATGTCTTGGTTTGCAAATACATGACAAGACTACATTTACATTTAATGCAAGATATAGTCTATTACCACGTATAATACTTTATTTAGTGTTAACCCATCCAAAGTAAAATATAGTCCAACAGCAAACGTTTGGGATGTAACAGATAGACTGGTGCTCTTTGAATCTCCTCCATCTTGTATAACAATGTATTTTACATTTATTTCATTTGTGAATGTTATTGCAAATTTAGCCGGACTAATTTTAGGCCTCCATCCATCAAACCTGCTGTACAGTCGTGAATTCTCTTTCCCAAAACCGGCATAGAACGTATTAACAGATATTTGTGTGTCAAGAATGAGGCCATTCTGCATTCCGAGGTCATGTGAAAATCCAAAATCTAGAAAACATAGAAAAGATAGATGATAGACCCTACCCAAAACTACAGATGATTCGCTAAAGAGTTGTTACTACGTATTGCTTACATTTATTACTGAAGTAAATAATAGGCCTGACTGTTTTTTTGAAAGTCAGGAGTTGTTTAAAAAATATTAAAGGGAATGTGGATTATCTATGTAGAAGTATTTTTTAACGGAATTGCTCCTTTGAGTTGCGACCCGCTCCTCCTCCCCCCTGTTATTGGACCTTTTTCAAGGACGATAGCGCAAAATAATCAAATCATGACCCCCTTAACGAGCCCTCTTAGACCTGTCCCCATCCTCCAAGAGCATTGGTATATGGTATGTTTTGTCCAATTTTAGCCATAGTTTGTCATGCTGGTTATTGCTAAGGCTTTTAATTCCATTGGAAATGTACTCCTTGTAGGTGTATATAAGAAGTAAATCTCTAAAAAAGGTCAATTTTGCTTTGTTGAAATGCTTCCATATTAAACCTTGCAAAGAAATGTTTTGTATACCTTACCTGGTTTGCTGTTCAGAAGACACAGGGATACAGTGTTATCAGTCGCAGTGCACGTGGTATCTTTACATGTTCTCTCATACGTGTTTACCGTCGTCAAACTTTTTACACAACATGAACCAGTCTTTGTTCGAATATAACAAGATTCTATAAGATAAAACAAAATTTTGCTTTTTCATCTTTCAATTAAATATTCATGTAATTACCCTGGGATCCGGAGTCTCGAAAATATAAAAAAGAACAAAAAAGATTTGTTTTTTAGTTTAGCGGCTCTGAACCTGAGGCTTTCCTGTGATGTTTTGTTTGTAAAAAAAACTTTTGCAAAGGTCAATAGAAAAAAGCAGCAATTTTTAGTTTATTTTTACTCACAGCACTACTTTCATTTAATTTCGTTTTCAATATTCTACGCATGGTAGTTTCTCAGTTAAAAATCAATTTACAGGGAGCCATGAAATGAATGCACAATTTTATAAATTAATAAGATTACAAAGGAATACACGTGTAAAAGCGAGTCAACCAAGGCCTAGAAGAGTTTCATAAAGCCCGTATCATAATTAGTTGAAGGGACTAGAAACTGCTAGAAACCTGAAAATAATGTTTTGTAACGTTTCCAACAAATAACAACGAAAAGAAATCTTTGTTTGCTGCTAGTTTTCATTTCAAATGACTACTATTGACAAACTAGAAATCCCATACTGGAAGTGAGTGAAAGCTACACATGATAATTTTATCTTGTGGAGACGAAAAGCTTCAGCAAATTTTCTGAAATACTGCTCTGTGATTGGAGCAGCAACTTCTTTTCACACGCAACGCAGGACAGATTTTTGATGCAATATTATAAGTCCCGCAATGAGTCCTGTAGTGAGCAAGTAAGGTGGAAGCAAACGTTACGAATTATATAATTCAACCTACCATAGTACTTTGTGTAAAAATCGATGCAGTGCGTTAACCCAAGGAGCCAAACTGACACCAAGCTCAAGAAGAGACTTCTCATCTCATCTTTTTGCTGCAGAAAAATTGTTTTTGTTCAATCAATCATTCATATTTAAAAATACGTTTTATTTTTCATCTCGTTAACATTAACTTTAGACCCTCAGTTAACTTATAGGAAACTACAGGCTGATTTTGGCAATAACTAACGAATCATTTTTGAAAATTGATTAAAAGCGTTAATTAAAATGATGGAAATAATTTCAGATATTAGAAGAGTATTGCTAAGACTTTTCTGTCGCATTGTTTGCAGAATTCATCAACCTAACTCAATTCGATTTGCCAAAATATTAGGAAACCAGACTTTTCAAAAACCGATTTCTTACTGACGACTTCTTACTGGATCCCGGGTTGTTATTGCGTTTTGTCGTGGCGTTGGAAGCTGATGCAAATTGAGCCAAGGGTTAACACAATATTTAGTCCCCCAGCCACCCAACCCCGTTCTGACGACACTGTTTTGATTTCCATATCGGATAGGGGTTTCAGTTATACCATGAAGATATACAGTATAAAGCGCTCCACTAATCATCTTAGAAAATCAAAACGTTACGATTGGATTGGATTGGTTGCAGTGTAATTGCGTAAATCTGATACACGAAACTCCAAAAACTGGTTTTGAAACTGGTTTTGTTCTGGACGAAGACTTTAAATCGTCATTTTGATGGCAAAATTTAAGTGCCAAATCATTGACAGCTTTTGCACTCCACTCCTTTCAAGTTCGCGTTTTTGGGGCATTTTTCATCACTAGTGTTTCAATCTTTCTATTTAGACCATCTATTTGCTTTCAATCAGATTAGCTTGAAAACGATGCCAGGATGACATCGAAACGTCGCTTAACAATTAACTTATTATCGCTAAGATAGGTTTCTTAATATTTCGGCAAATTCTAAAACGATGAGTTGAGGTGGTCTTGCTAATAATTTGATAGAAATAAATTAATTTGATAGAAAAGTCATAGCAATACGCTCTCTTTTACTAGAAATGTTTCCAGTCATATTTACCTTCTTGAAAACTTGAATTCATTCAAAAACAGTCGCGCACCATTTCACTCATGTTAGCAAGTAAAGCTCTTCGTATATGCACTGATCCGATGCATAGTGATTTTTGTTCTTCCAAAATAATAAGAGAATCGATGAATAAAGCAATGGTTACCAGTAATAGAAAACTCTATGAAATAATACGCATTTTCATGGTACTGAAATACAGTATAAATACGGGGGTTACATATTCAAAATCTAGATACTCATATATAACTAAACAAATTCTAAAATACAAACTTTGTAAATGTTTTAAAAAAACGCTCAATGTCAGGAGACAAGAAACTCTGATTTGGGTTCCCCATAGGCCTCAATAATTTTGCAGCTCATAACTTTGTGTAAGTTTTCAAACAGATTTTGATGGAGATCGTATAGAACTTTTCTATGGCAGTTGCTGTGTCAAAATGTCGTAGTCTGAGGATTAATGGGGAAACATTTTATGAGACACTGTATGTCTATAAACGTTCATTTCTATTGATTTGAAAAATAATTTATTCATCTTTTGAGCATATGAATTTTAAACAGATGCTTGAATCAGCATTTTCTCTTTTTCTTTTCAACTTTAACTAGAGACTTGAAGTCAACTGATATATAAGACTGAAAAAAAATGAAAATAATAATATTAAGAATGGACCATAAAATGCCCTACTCTGCAAGTGCATAAGGCAGCAGTACTTTAAATTAATTGCTCTTAAATCAAAACAGAAAATCACAATAATATGTAAATAAAATCATAGGAGTATGGAGCTTCAGAATATTTTCCATGGCACTTTGCTCCATGAATGAATGTTCCAGTCCAGACACATACAGAGTGTGGATGCAAAAGCAAGCCCTTCGTTTTGAAATTTGAATCAACGTTTTTAATCATTCACCCTTTCCTGAAGCTGTATGTTATTGGGTCTGTAAATATTTCGTCTTCAATTTCGAAGGTCATTCCAAACATTCGAAAGTCAAATCTTATAGGTCATTCCAAACATCACCCTCCGTTAGACACGGTACAAATATAACAATGAATAACCAACAAAACACCTGTAATACATTTACCACAGCAAAACCACTCCAAACTAAACATACAAACACCTACTGTTAACGAATATTCAGGAAAAGTCATCCGACATATTGGCATTTCAACTGACGTAAATTCTTATTCTCATCAAAGATTCATGTAAAATTGTTTTTATTGCTCTTGCTTATTAAGAAATTATTTAGTTTGTTGATGTAAATAATCACGATAAATAAAACGGCTTCGCCTGAGTCTAAAGGCGAGAACGATGGTGATTAGATATAGTTAGGGACAATGCAAAATCTATTTTACAACATGGCCGGTGCAAACGAAAAGATAAATTTTATAAAAAATGAAAGCCCCGTTGTCATAAAATGCTAAAAAACATATTTCATTGTCAACAATGTTTAACAAAAATGTGTGTGCCCCGTATAGCCATATTTCATCTGATACAAAACGATTGCCTAGATTTACCATTATTTTGAAAATTTATAAATTTGATACCATAGATATGTATATTATTTACCCTAAAGACTAGACCAATTATTTTTGAGGAAATTTGAGGAAATTTCATGTACTTGAATTCCAAAAACTCTGTTAAATCGACCAAAAAAGCGGAGATAAAGTCAATGCCCCGTCGAGACTGGGGCCAGAAAGTGTAGCTGCCCTGTCTTTTAACAGTTAAAAAAGTGCCTGCCTGGTGCATTCTCCATTGGCCCCGTTGTAAAATAAATTTGCACTGTCCCTTGTATCTAGATATACCACATTTCCTCCAATAAAATTTTTAATTTTTCAATTTCATTATTACTGACATGCTACAAGTGTCTACTAGATTATACAGGGTGACCCAGAAAAAAATTGCAACCAGGAAGTATAAAATTTACAAAATTTAACTCATCAAACACCAAAGTCGGTATTGCAGCAATTAGACTGTTTAAATGTCAAAGCGAGGACTGGAAATGAATGCGTTCCTTCAAATTGACTTGAATTCAAAGCTCACAAATGAAGGCCATTTTAATTTCCAAATTTGGACAGGTAAATTTTATCGCAGATGACTGGATCATATAACAAACTCTTGCTCTTCGTTTGCTCTTCGGACGTCGCAAAATTTGAGGTTAATAGCATCACGGATTTCGAGATACGGCTCTGCAAATGGAGATAGTTTTTTTGGCAATCCGGTACAGAATATTATATAAAAACAGATTTCATAAAGATATATAAAATAAACTATAAAGATTGTCTGCAGGCCGCATCAACTAAAATCAGGCCTTCCTAAAAAAACACCGTCCTCCAAATAAACAAGACGCATATGCAAATTTATCGTAATCGAAAATATAATCGTAATCGTGATCGAAAATATAACTTGAAGCTGCTATTTCTTATATAAAATCAACATGTAAATTTCACTGAAACTTTAGTTCTATTGCAGCACCTACAATTTTTTCTAGGTGATTTATTTATATTAATTTGTATTAATTTTTGTTGTTGTAATTTTCTGTTGAATTGTAAGTACCATAATAGCAGAAACACACAAGAGAATATCGGGCAGAAAGGTTGTCTCCATTCGTTTATGTTTCCAGCTATCACACACATCTCCCCATGTCAAGCTAAGCTTGTCAAGATTTTGTTTCACTGAGAGCCCACCTCCAGGTTTGTTCAGGTCTTCCTTGTTTACGCTTTCAAGTCGATGGTTTCCAATTAAGGGCAACCTTCGCTGGTCGTTTCTCGGGCAATCGATTCAAGTGGCCAAACTAACTTAGCCTTCTTTCATAAACTGTTGCTGGATTAGCTGTTGACCTGTTTGCTGTAGGATCGATTCATTCGTAATAATGTGATCTTTCTATTTATTTTCAGGATCTTTCTCAAACATCTTTGTTGGAATACATCAAGCTTATGTCTGATGATAGCCATTCTTTCGAGTTCCAAATCCAGATCCTTTCCAGTTGTCACAAGAGGAGATTTCTGTAGGAATAACTCATATTGTAAATATTCTTAACTTTATTTTTACGCTCAATGACTCGTCTCGCCAGATGTTATCGTTGCCTTTCCAATTCGAGCCTATAAAATGGATATTTTTCAGAGAAGAATTTATGTTAATTTATGCAACAACGTAAGTTAATTTATGCGACAACTTTAAAATCACATTCAAATGTGGAGCTTGAAGCGAAATTCTCATTATTTTGTTTGAGAATTTGAGCCAATGAACGCTCAGAAAATCAAAGTGGGTACTAGCGGTATTTCCTTTGAAATATCCGTAGGCATGAGCAGGAAGCACGAGAAGTTGGCTTTATAAACAAAAATATTTCTTACCATGTTTATAAATTCTTTTATGCATCTTTCAACCTTCCGTTTTCTTTTGATGCCAGATCAACTTTGAAAAATTTAAACAATTCGCATTGTGAAAATACAAATGAGTTAAGAAACAACTGATTTTAAATTTGACTAAATTCTAAAAATTCAGGTTTCTAACACTTTTCGTTAAACATACAATATTATATCAGAGGAAAACACAAAACCAGTTACAAAAAAGCCGATGCGAGCTGCGCAACCAGAATTTCAGATTCATGAATTTTGCGTTGCGCAACTCAATCTCAAAAAGAATAATATTTCACTGCAAATTACGTAAAATTCAAAACAATTTGAAGGGTCGAGTAGCCAAATGATTAAGGCGATTCGTTTCGAAACCAAACTCTCTGTGAGTTCGCAGGTTCGAATCCAGTTGTCAGAACTACATGCTACAAAACCCAGAGCCAACTCAGCTGTCTTTGGTCTAATTATGTCAGTGTTTAGCAATGGGGGAGGGGGGTACCCACCACCCTAACTACTTTTTAATTGGCTTAGTTTGCTATTTTTCAAGTCATTTTGTCGATGTTTTTTTTTCAGCCCAGTCGGACACATCTATCCCCGTAGAATCTTTTGGCTTCTCATCACCCACACACGCGATATTAATATATTTATTCTTTTTTATCTGTTATCTATTCTCGACGAGAAAAGTTTAAGCAATTTTTAAAAACATAAACAGGGAATTTCATAATTTTCTGAAGGGTGTGGTCACTAAATAATTTTTCACAATGGACACGAGCCCGCTCCACCAGCTCTATCTCGTGAAGTTTCACTTGGAAGCAAGAGTTAACTCTCCACAACCCTGTCTACCACTGCATGATCCCTCGTGACCATTTGTCTACGTACAAAGGATGCAAATTGCAACATGGATTGTTTGCGGTTTCAAATTTCATGAGTTGATTGTTTATTGTTGACTTTGGTGGCTTTGGATCTTGCGAAGGAGATTTTTTCATTTTCCAGTTGAGAAAGTTTCGCTTTGTTCTCGAGGGATAATCGCTTCGAACCTAGTGTGTCAATTTCACTATTGTTTCGAAATTCGCCTCTGTTTATCCACTGCACGCAAAATCTTTTGATTGGCTGGAGCGCCGCCATTATGAATTTACTTTATTTTCGGTTAAGAACCACAATTTCCAGCATGAATCACGAATCATAATAGTCTACACTACGGGCCTAAGGTTTTGCACATAAATAAACTTTTCCCGAAAAAAAGAAAATACACTTTCTTGTTGGGCTAAAAAGTAGAAATCTGCGGCCAGATCACCGAGCTAAAAAGCAGTTCGGATTGGAACTGCCAATGCTTATAGTCCAGGCGAGGAAGGGGGGGGGGGGGGTATCGTCACTCTTCGAGGGAATTTACCAGACCAACTTTTTTGGTCAATTTTTATGCGCTGGTTACGAAAATCGTTGTTATACGGGGAGTTTCAGCCCCGTTTAGCCTCAATCCCACGAAATGCCTCGTTTTGTTGGAAAATAACACTTTCATTAAAACGGATTAAAATAATTAATTTTTGCTAATTTTGGACTGCTGATTACGAAAATCGATGTTATAAAGCGAAATTTTATACTCTGGAGCCTCTTTCCGTGATTTTGCCTCGCTTT
>JAYJMH010069992.1:0-11220 GCA_036873815.1 Phacellophora camtschatica | reverse complement strand
ACTATTGATTCAGACAGACGGTATTTGAATTTAAGTTGATTGTTTTATAAAGATATGATACAATCAGGAGAATGTTTTTTAGTGCAAACATATGAAAAATTCCGCGAAAATTTCTCTATTACTCATTTTATTAGCTCCTGTTGTCGCTTTAGGACAGTCCTGGGGGGTAGGAGATTTTTGTGGTGATGGACGGGGGAGGTGTGTTTATTCGTATACTACGACGGTACTCATAGGAGAATGTGCCCCGAGTCACCAACGTCTGAATGGTGTTTTTGGGACGAAATGTGATGGGGATCTCATATGTTGTTCGCGTGATGGGAAAACCCCACTTACTCGAAAAGAAGCTATCAGCTACTTTCCACTGGATGTGAATGTAGATGCATTTGAGACAAGACAGGATGCACTCCGAAAAGAAATAGAAAGTTTTAAACAACTTCAAACTGATGAACTACGTATAAAAAAAATTGAAGATAATAAAGATAATATAGAAAAATTCCGCGAAACTTCTCAAAAAATCTACGATAATGCACAAGTTTGTGGGAATAAAGATGTAGGACGATGTATGCCAAATTCAGCATCATTGAGCTGGGGGTGTCCTGTGGAGTTTGGATCAGATAGTACTATTGCACAGTTTAAGATAATGAAATCCGTATCTGGAGGTGCCAACTGTAGTGAAGATTTTATTTGTTGTTCCTTTAATAACATTGAGGTGAAAACATTTTCCCCTGAGGAACGTGCTAAACGTCAACTACGTAAAATAGGATCTGTGAATAATGAGTGTAATGGAACAGTTTTTTGTGGTCCTGGTGCCAAAAAAGGTGCTGATATCGTTGAGGAGAGACTGGATGCTGGGATTTCAAAAGAGCACAATCTCCAGAGACTCATTGCTGGATGGACCAATTTTCTTCTTCCTCTAGCAGCCGCTTTGGCTGTGTGTGGGCTCGTCTGGGCAGGGTTCCTTTATATTACCGCTATAGAAGACGAGTCACGTGTAGAATCCGCGAAAAAAATCATTACATGGACGGTTATTGGAATATTTGTGATAATGGGAGCTTATGCTCTCGTAAATACGCTGATGTCGGCTTTCTTTTAAAACAAAAACTATGAAAAAAATACTACTAATAACGATAATGCTTTGTATACCATTTATGAGTTATGGGCAAGGCGGCTATAATCAGGAAACAGATGTGGAAAGCAAGGGGCAAGACCTCGATAGCAAATGGGATGATGTTGGTTCCTCATGGGATAGGGATAGAAAAGATATTGACAGCCAGTGGGATAGCAAGAGAAATGATGTTGACAGTCAATGGGATAGTAAGAGAAAAGATATTGATATCAAATGGGATGATGCACGTAATAATCTTGATGGGCACTGGAATAATTTTCTCAACAATCATCATTTCAAAGCTGACCAAGTAAAAAATAATAATGCTTTTCCTGATGGAAAGTTTGCTTTGCCCTCGCCTGATAACTACGACCAGACAAAAGATAATAATGGAAATGTCACAAAATCTGGTGTTTCTCTCAGAGCTTTTATACTTCAGGTTCTCAATTTTCTCTTAGGATTTCTCGGTATAGCAGGCGTTGTAGCAGTGATATATGCAGGATTTTTGTATATATCCTCTTCTATGGATGAGGCACAGGCAGAGCAAGCAAAAAAAATACTTACATGGGTTCCTGTTGGGCTCATTTTGGTGCTTGTTTCGTACGCTCTCGTAAATACCATTATCGGTGGGGTTACGAGTGGTTGTGATGATCGTGGAGATTGTCCTGAAGAGTACTCGAGTGGTCGAGAAGAAGGGAGTAATGTCTGGGGAGGGGGAAAACAGTCTATTACCGAAATAATCAAAGGAGAAACGTCAGATATCGTGGTATCTGCAACTAACAGTAACCACAAGCTCATAAAATATCGTGGGAAATATATGACATCGTTTCCAACAGCTTGTACTACAAATTTTTACCCTGATGAGGCATCGTGTAAGGCTGTAGGGTGTAAATGGAATAGTAGAACACAATGCGATGCACAGACTGGTGATGTTGGGGTTACAACACAATTGCCACTTAACTTTAAACTCAAGTTCAATGCCAAAGGGATATTTGATTTTGATGATGGGGGACAACAGAGCTTTGATAACAGTCGATTCAAAGAAAGTTACACGACTGATGATCTTATCGATTCTCTCAATCCATTTTCAAAACCAATAAAAGACTCAGATAAATTCAAACAAGATCAAGTCACCGGTGTGAATCATACCTTCACTCGGGAAGGAGTATACAATATACGGTCTATTTCTATTTCTAATGATACGGGAGAAGAGTTTGAGTTTAATACCACCTTGTTTATCGGAGGGATCCAAGCAAAAATACAAGGAACCTCGACACTCAAAACAGGAAAATCTGTGAGGTATAGGTCAATGGCGACAACAAAACTCGGGAACATTGTCGGGTATAAGTGGGAGTGTAAATTAGCAGTTGATAGTTGGGTTAATAGCACAACACCTAGCACCTGTGTAGGATTTGATGACACTCCGAACAATGAAAAGAGTAAAATCTTCACCCCTACTCATACGGTTGCCACTAATTATACTATTGGACTGACCGTGACAAATACCATTGGACTGACGGCTTCAGTAGACAAAAAAGTAGCATTAAGTGTGGGAGATACACAGTTTGATGTTAATGATGGATCTAAAAAACTTACTCCATATCCGTATCCTACGGCTCCAAGTAACAATAATAAAATACAAGTAGAACTCATACGATAACACTCTGCCAATGATTCAAAAATATATAATATTCGCGTTTTTTTTCTCCTTAATCTTCCCGACTAATACTCATGGGTTTACCCCTATCACTGATGATGACAGAAAGATTACTTGTGCTCAGACTGAAACAAAACAAGATTCTAATGGTAATGTATTGTCAGGGGAAGGGTCTATCACGAAAAAAATACAGTGTGGAACCATAACGCTCGGGGATATTCCAGAATATATTGCCGAAACCATTAGTGTACTCGTACGATATCTCGGAGCTAGTTCTGGGGTGATAATGATATTATACGCTGGGTATCAGTATATTTTTGGAGAAATGATTGAAGAAAAGGAAAAAGGAAAAAAAACCTTTATGTATGCGTTGATTGGGGTTGTTGTTACTTTTTTCTCGTGGAATATCGTTGATTGGGTACAGATATTTATTACACAGTTTTAGTGTTGAATCTCAAGAAAGAGAGCTATTTTGGTAGGAGTTCCCAAAATGAGGGATGAGAATTAAATATCCTCCACGCCAGAGGGGGTGCAGGCAAGGGGGATTTTTTTATTTACGGACGCATGGTAGAGACGCAAGATTTTGTGTCTCTACAGGAACATTGATGGATACGGATATTAATTGATGGACGTGTGGTATGTTTTTTTAATAACAACCATATGTCATCCCGAACTCGTTTCGGGATCTTATCGGATTATTATTTTGATGGTGTGTATACTAGAGACGCAAGATTTTGCGTCTTTACAGGAACAGGGTCTCATCGGATTTTTGCAAAAAAGATGCTGAAACGAGTTCTTACATGGCATGGGAGTGTGAATATTTACGGACTTATGGATGCGTGGGAGAGACGCAAATTTTCCGCGATTTTTTGCCAAAATGCTTTTCTCATCTGGTCTGCGGTAGTTGTTGTTTTCGAGGTCCAGTCGTTCCATTTATGGATAGAGATAGTTCCGCGTATGGAAGAGGTAACAAATATTTCATCACATGCAGCGAGTTCCCGGTGAGAAATTTCGCGGATTTCTAATGCTATATTATGACCGCGAGCACACTCGATGATACGTTTTCTCGTTATGCCGAGGAGAATGTCTTTTTCGGGGGTTATAAGTATATTATTTGAAACAGCAAAAACATTACAGATAGTACCTTCGCGTAAGAAATTGTCAGGAGAGAAAAGGAGTGTTTCTTTGCAGGTTTCAGGTCGTGTTCGTGCAAAGTATTGATAGGTGATCGGGTCAATGTATTTTGCTCGGGGAATGGTTCGCGTGTATTTGACATCATTTACTTCCAGTGTTTCAGCACTCGTGCTTGGCTCTGTCTCTCCAAATAATGGAATGGGGGTTAGTATAACGGCATAGATTTCTTCATTTACGACGATCCGTATTCTCCAGTCGTGAGAGTGAGCTTTTTTCTGTAGGTTTTTTTCTACCGTATGACGTATGGATTGAAGGGAAGTTAGCGGTTTGATATGATAAAGATCAATAGAATTTTGTAGGCGCTCAAGGTACTCATCAAACCATAGCAATTGTCCGTTATATGTGCGAAGTGTCTCAAAAACACTTCCTGCTTTGTTTTCTAAGGAAAGATGTAAGAATAAAGGGAAATATTCGCGGATTTTTTCCGTATCAGTGGTATCAATGAGAATACCATTAATTATATATACTGAGTGAGGGGCAGTCATTTTATACCTTTATTGATATCGCCGTCTCATATACCATACGAGAGCAAGAACTCCTCCCCATAGAGGAAGAAAAACCACGAGGAAAATTAATTTATCCGCAGTGGCATAGATGGTATTGATAAATTTATTAAGTGCTGTTTTCCAGCTTTTTGTTATAGACCAATGAGGATTCTCAATGTCTCCAATCTGTGTCTCTGGCTGAACACTGAGATGGAGTGTCGAGTATGCTACGTCATAATCACGTCCTTTCTGGACTCGTACGAGATTATCGAGTTGTGACTGAACACGTGATAATTCCCGTGAAACAGCTAGAACATCACTGAGTTTGTCTGTTTTGAACTCCATAAGTTTTCGCAATTGGTTACGTTGTTTCTCAAGATTGAGAACTTCAGCGACAGTGTCTTTATAAGATTCTGTAATGTTTCGAGCATTGAATGATTCTGACTTTTTTTCACCCCATGTTGTTAGTTCTGTGATGATACTCTCTAGATCAGAGGAGGGAACGCGAATAGTAAATTCGTAGGCTAGGACGCCTGGTCTCACTTCCCATGAGCTCATGTTATCAATTTTTCCTTGTTTTTCGCTGACAAAGGTCGAGACTTTTTTTCTTGCGTCTTCCGTATCAGTTACTTCTAGATTGAGACGAGAAGTAACAATGATTTTCTCATTTGTTATTTTGTTTGAAGCCTTTGCCATAGCCCGTTGTCCTCCGCCGAGCATCATAGCTACAGGGGATCTTGAGGCGTCCATGGATTGGTATTCGGCGACCCCCTCAAATCGAGGTTGTGGTATGTTGGGCGTATGAGTGGTGGGGATAAAGTATAGCACCCCTGTAATGAGAGCTATCCATGCAGTACCTCTGAGGCGATTAGAATTTCTACGAACAAAGTTCAAAACAGGTATTTTCATTTTAATTTTTAAATAATTATAAACGGTGTTTGATAAGTTCAAAGACCTAAACCTGACATTATACTAGTTCAAAAAACTAAAATTATAAAATATTTTTAACTTCTTCCTATTGTGAACCAGTGAAAAATGGTGTTTGATATTGAAAATATAAATCCAATTAAAACATAATACCATATACCAGTTATCGAAACTGAAATGTCACGCCATGCAATAGCGTTAATACCATACTCCCACAGCCAAAGGATTACACCGTTAAGCAAGAGTAATGATAATCCAAAAGTGAGAAAATGGACAGGAACTGTAATAATCTTTAAAACTGGTCGGACAAACGTATTGACGACGCTGAAAACAGTGGCTCCCACAAAATATCCTAAAAGCCCCCCTGTTACGACAAAAGTATCCGAGAACCATTGCTCTGTTAGTATCTTGAGTGTTAGTGTGTTAACGATTATCCCAATCGAGACACCATATAAAAACCATAACATGATCTATTATATACCATAAAAATTTAAAAAAACAAAGAGGATAAGTAGTTTTATTCTTCAGATTTTTCTACGGAATAATTAAAAAATATGAATTTTGTATAAAAAAACTTTGACATAGCTTTAATTACTTCGTAAATTGTGATAAGAGTTAGATAAAATTTTATAACCAATATTTAAATATTAAAAGAAAAGTTAACTTAAAAGAGATATATTGTATTCATATAAGTTTTATTTTTCTGGCTCTTTCTCCAATCCTTTTTTGCTCACTTACTCAATAAATGGCTGTTTCTTCTTCATCTACGGACTCTCAAAAGATTACTAATGCTAATCTTACAGAAGTTGTTTCTCAATTTCTTTCCCTGCTTGCCGATAAAGAACAAGATATAATACAACGCAGGTTTTCGCTCGTAGGACAAAAAAAGCAAACACTTGATAAAATCGGTAAGAGCTATGGGATCACACGTGAGCGTGTACGACAGATAGAGAGTGTAGCGCTTAGTAAACTAGCACGTATAGCTGTGGATCCTGTTATGCAGAGTGTTCACAAAACTGCTATGGAGATACTGAGTCGTAACGGAAATATTATGGCAGAGGATCTCTTAGTATCTGAGATGATAAGAGAAATGGAAGGGGTAAGTGGATTGGATACGAGCTCTATAAAATTAGCTATTCGTGTATAAGAAAAATTCATTAAACAAGAAAAAAATCAGTTTTATCGAGCCTTTTGGCGTGTTGCTGGTACAAATATTAGTGATGTTCGTAAGCTTATAAAAAGTGTAAAACAGCTCCTTAAATCAAATGGGGATGTTATGTCTCTAGAGGACGTACAGAAAAATTTTCGTGATCAGTCAGGCAGCGTGAAATCAGTACTGGGAATCGATTGGGAGTTTTGTAATGATAAGCTTGGAAACTGGGGAATTGTTTCATGGCGTCATATCAATCCACGATCAATAAAGGATAAGGTTTGTCTCACATTTCAAAATGTTGGAAAACCACTTCATTTTTCAGAAGTAGTAAAACATGTACTCAATGATTTTGATTCAAAGAAACGGGTGACACATCAGGCAATACACAATGAATTAATTCGTCATGATTGTTTCGTTCTTGTCGGAAGAGGTGTATACGCACTCAAAGAGTGGGGAATGCCTTCAGGAACAGTATGTGACATTATACGTTCTGTTCTTGTAGAAAACGGAGAACCGATGAGTCGTCAGGATATTATCAGTAAAGTGCTAGAGAAGAGAGAGATACGTTTAGGAACTATATCATTAAACTTACAAAAACATCCGTTTTTTGTCCGTGTTGGTCGGGCGGTTTATGAGTATCAAAAAGCACTCGATGTAAAAAAACAAAGGCGACGTGGGTAGTCCGGTTCGATAATCCTTTGGTTTTCTATTGCTACGACAGAGAAGTACCTGGAGGTTTTTTTTCCTAAGGATTTGTTATCTGTCTTAGTTTTTTGTAGCTGATACTGGGGTGTTTTCAGAAGAAGTTTTTAGTGTTGTTTCTAGGACTCCTTTTGATGTATTTGAAATAAATATTTTTGTTTGTAATTTTGCAATGTGTGTTTCGAGTTCTTCAATTTGTTCAGAGAGAGCACTGTGACTTTTTATGGTCTGAGTGAGTTTGTACCCTTTGATACTTAAGGTGTTAATCAAGGCAAGATAGGTGATAAATAGGATACTAATAAAAATTGAGAGCATTATAACTAATGTCTTTTGTGTCGTTTTTGCAATTGAGGAAAATTGTATCTTAGTTGTACGTGATTGTTTTGTTCGCATGGCTAGATGTTATTGTATTTAGTCTTAGAAAGGAGTGCAAATCGTAAGTTGAAATATCTATGTTTTAACCTGTTTAACTGCTCACTGTGTTTTGAATTATTCGCGTGATTGAGTTTGAGGCTTTTATGAGTTGCACGACGATACTATTTATATTTTCGTAGATGAGTGTATCCATTTCGTATCCAAATCGAGTCATTGCTTCAAAGATAAGTGAACGAGATTTTTGGCGAATATTCTGGGTAATAATAAACTCTACGTTTTTATGTTGTAATTGTGATAATTCTTTAGCTTTTTGCTTGCACCACTGGTATTGAGGAAGAATTTCTTTCCAGCCTTTTCCGCATTTTTCTGCTACAGTATTCATTATGCTTACACAGAAGTCTTGTACACATTCGTTATATTCTTGGAGACAGGCAATTCCTTTACTAATAAGAGGTTGAGGGGCACTCGTTGTGTCTTTTACTAAAGGGAGTAGATTCTCCTGAAAAAAGAGTTTATTCATATCCTTAAACGATGTTTTGATTGTCTCGCGAAAAGCATTGGGATAGGCTCCTTTTATATGAGTAGCGTGCGTACTAAGTGCTGTACAGTTGATAGGTATATCCAGAGGAAGCGAGCATTGATAACTGAGTGAGCTTTGTTCCATATCGGCTGTGTTAAACTCATGTGCTTCCTCTGAAAAACAGCGATATTTTTCAGCATTAGGTTCTGTCACGGCATACGAGACCTCTCCTGTAAATGAGATTAAAATAAATAGACTCATATATATATATTTCATTGGTTCTTTTGTGTTACGAGCAATACTAATAGATTTTCCTTGTTTTTCAAAAAGTATATGAACAGCTTAAAAGGGGTGAGAACTTTTGTAATGTTGTTCCTCCAATCTTGTGGTGATCAGAACTTGAATACTATCTGTTTTATTTTCGTGATTTTTCAGTGTAATGAATGTGTTTTTTAATTCTTCTATTTCTCTATTTTCTTGTTTGACATTGGAGCTATAATAAATTAATAAAAGTAAGCCTATGGACGATAAGCAAAACATAAAAATTCTTCCTCAATCGCTAGAAGCTGAAAAGTCAGTTTTGGCATGTTTATTTCTCGATAAAGAAGCGATCATAAAAATCGCGGATATTTTGGGGGCTGATGATTTTTATCACGATCACCATCGTGCTATTTACGAAGCGTGTCTTGATCTGTTTCAGCGTTCTGAACCTATTGATATCATTACTGTTTCAACCAAGCTCGAATCAAAGAATCAGCTAGAAACGATAGGGGGACCTGAGTACCTCGGTGATATACAGGAAATAGTCCCTATTGCTACCCATGTTTTTCAGTATGCACAGATCGTGAAACATCGGTCAACACTACGAAGTCTGATAAAGGCTGGGAACGATATTTCGGGGCTTGGGTATGATATGGAAAAATCTGTTGAAGAGTTATTGGAAGAGGCGGAAAAACGCGTGTTTTCAATATCTCAGACATTTATAAAGGATCGATTTATTCGTATTAAAGAAATTCTAGGAAAAACCTATGATCACTTTGCCGAGATTCATGAAAATCCAGACTTAGCCAATCGTGACAAGGTCGCAACTGGTTTTAAAAATATAGATAATAAGATAAATGGGGGACTGAACCCTTCTGATCTCGTTATTATTGCTGCTCGTCCATCAATGGGAAAAACAGCATTGTCTCTCGCTATTGCCCAAAATATAGCTATGAATCCTAATAATGATGGAAGTACTAAAAGCGTAGGAATTATATCATTGGAGATGTCAAAGGAACAATTGGGAGAACGAATGTTTTGTTCTAGGATGGAGATAGAGGCATGGAAGCTGCATAAAGGAAAACTAGATGAAAATGACTTTGAAAAAGTTGGATCTGTAATGGATCAACTAGGGGGAGCACCTATCTATATAGATGACTCTATGGGAGGCTCTATTGTAGAACTCAGAGCAAAAGTACGACGTTTACAAATGGAGGAAGGGTTGGATGTTTTACTCATTGATTACTTGCAACTCATGAGTAGTCGTAGTGCGAATCCACTAAATCGTGTACAGGAAATATCGGAGATTTCTAGAAGTCTCAAAGAGTTAGCCCGAGAACTTCATATTCCTGTTATCGCTCTATCTCAACTATCACGTTCAGTCGAGATGCGTCCTGATAAACGACCTATAATGTCTGATCTTCGAGATTCAGGTTCTATTGAGCAAGATGCAGATATTGTCATGATGCTCTATCGTGAAGATTATTATAATGATGATTGTGAGGAGGACTTCAAAAATGCGTTAGAGATCAATATTGTAAAACATCGTAATGGAGAAACAGGACGACTTTGGCTTAATTTTGATCGTTCTATCCAACATCTCGGAGATCGACCAGCTCCCGCCTCTTTTTAGGGCTAAATAAAGGGAAGGGATTGTTTTTTGTAAAGACTCAAGATTTTGCGTCTCTACTATGCGTTCGTACGTCTGTAAATAAAAATATTCACCATAATCCGCGAATATTTACACTCCCATGTCATGTAAGACACTGAAACGAGTTCAGCGTGACAGTGCGGGTTTCAGTATCTCTTCTTCCACAATCTGATACGTCCTTGTTCCTGGTGGATGTGGAGACGCAAAATCCTGCGTCTCTACTATTGCTTTTCAGCTAAAAAAATAGACCAAATCCCTTTGGGACTTGGTCTACTAATATAATTATCTCTTGATAGAGGATTTACTTTGTTACTTTTGTTACTACTCCAGCTCCAACAGTACGTCCACCTTCACGAATCGCAAATCGTGTTCCTTCATTCAGAGCGATAGCTGATCCTAGAACAGCACTAAAGCTAACATTATCACCAGGCATTACCATCTCTACATCCTTTGGAAGGATTACTTCTCCTGTAATATCTGTTGTTCGGATATAAAACTGTGGTTTGTATCCTTTAAAGAAAGGCGTATGTCGTCCTCCCTCGTCTTTACTCAAAACATAAACCTCACATTCAAATTCTGTGTGTGGTGTTATAGATCCTGGTTTTGATAGTACTTGCCCTCGCTCAATAGCTTCACGATCGATTCCTCGAAGAAGAATTCCAGCGTTATCACCAGCACGTCCTTCATCGAGTTGTTTTCGGAACATTTCTACTCCTGTTACGACAACTTTCTGTGTGTCACGGATTCCTACGATTTCTATCTCTTCTCCTACTTTTACGATTCCAGCCTCGATACGTCCAGTAGCTACTGTTCCTCGTCCTTTGATAGAGAAAACATCTTCTACTGGCATCAAAAAGTCTTTATCAACTTCTCGTTTTGGTTCAGGAATTTCTGAATCCAAAGCTGCCATAAGGTCCATAATTTTATCGCCCCATTCTCCTTTTGGATCTTCGAGGGCTTTGAGAGCAGAACCATGAATGATTTTAGCATTATCACCATCAAAATCACGTTTTGATAGCTCTTCTCCCAGAGGAAAGAAATAGTGTTTTCTTCCCTTATCTTTTCTTGACAGGTAAGTTGTTTTGTAATGTGTCGTGCCTTTAGCTTATGGGAATCTTTCTTTTTCTGGTTATCTGAAATGCAAAAGTAACAAAATTTTGCGGCCAGGCTCTTCCAGGAAGCTGCAAGAA
>JAYJMH010069981.1:1212-11221 GCA_036873815.1 Phacellophora camtschatica | reverse complement strand
CCTGCCCGGAATAAGGGTACTTCAAACCTTGCCAACAAAATATTTATTTCCTGTACACCATACCCACTATCGTCAGTCCAATATGGCGTCGAGAATATCTACGTAACTTGTGACTTTGCAAAAGAATTCATACGATTGCAGCTTCTTCAATAATCCACAAATCTTTGCTTTTGTTTCTTCTTTTCCTTTTCGGTCAGCTACAGCATTTCCAAAGGCTGTTATTAGCCCTGGCCAGATGTCAAGAAGTACCTTCATTCCCTTATGACGATGATGACCCGCGAGGGCCGTGAACTATGGGCCAAAAATGCCAAACTGCATTTGAGTCAAAAGCCACAGAATAACGCAATAACAACAAATGAGTTTATAACTGTATAAAAACAAAATTAGAGAAAGTACGAATGGATGGGAAAATGGTCGAGGCGTGTGATTCAGATACCCTTTGAGAATGAGGTGCGCCATGGAAAGCACTGCTCTGCCCTCCAAGGCGCGTGTGGAGGCGCGTGCATGCGATTTAATTTGATGTTTTTGGCCCTACTGGTTTCAAGGTACAAGCCACCAAACGGGTGAACTTTATTTTGAGACACCCGGTATATCTGCAGGAAATGTCAAATACTTGCATTTAACTTTAAAATTAGCCTAGAAATTAACTTTATAATTATATATAATTATATATATATATGTGCATAATAATACTTTTTACTAATTTTGAATAATCTGAAGAAAAAGATTTCTGCTGATGCTGTAACATTTCTTTCATCTGTGTAGCATTGTTTTGAAAACCCATTTTATTTCCAGGTTATGAAGATCCTAGGAAGGACTGGATCCCAAGGACAATGTACTCAGGTATCTTGGATCTTATACCTTCTTGGCTCTTATTTTGCTAGCCCTAATTTAATGTTGGTGGAATGCTAAAGATTTACTGTATTGTATTTTTTATTTGAAACTCATAATAAGAGTTTTTTTTACACTGAGACAAGGGAATTTGTTGTGCTTCTCGTAATGTGTTTTGCATTTTTAATATATTCAATACAAAGTAAAAACCCTGGGGAATAGAGGAAGGTAAGTTGGCTAAATAATCACAAAGATTGGACATTGGCAAACCCCCCTCCCCCTCATCGATTTCCATTCCTTTTAAAGTTAATTTTGTCAAGAAGTTATGAAACATTTCAGCCTGAAGGTTTCTATATTTGTTTTTTCTGACAGAAAATCTAACTGCCAATGAACAAAATACAAATTTGAGTTTTAATTCTTTTAATGAACGAAACCTTTAAGTGGGTAGAAAATGTTGAGCAAGAAACTGAAAACATTGCTCTTATTTTAAATGCTTGTAAATTAGTGATATTTTGGGCTCATTTCTTTAAATGATATTTTTTTGCCAAGGAACAATTTAAATGATATGTTTTTGCCAAGGATTAAAGTTAAAATAGTTTTGTTTTAGGTCTAATCAATATATTTTTCAGGTGCGTGTAGAATTTTTGGATGAATCGTTAAGAAACATCATCAGAAATGTAAAAGGTCCAGTCAGAGAAGGTGATGTTCTCACATTGTTAGAGTCAGAAAGAGAAGCAAGAAGGCTGAGATAATAGGTAATTTAAAAATAAGTTAGGCTCTCATCTATTATTTATTTTCTAATTTGTTAGAGTTTGAATACTTGATAAATTTGCCATAAGAATTCAATCCAGAATGTGTCATGAAAATTCAAGACTTTAATTCAATTTATATTCAAACAGTTTAAATTTATTCTTCTTGAATCATACTGCCATAAGTTTTGTGCAAAGACATCCCATCTATTGCTGTCTATTGAGGAAGATTTTGTTTGCCAAAAACCTCAAAAACGAACTTGTGAATTGGTTTTTTTGAAAGGAACAACTTGCATGTTTACTTTGAATCTTTATTTACAATTTTTAGTAAACGTTGTACTCTATAGCTGGCTGGTGGCAGTCAAAGGAAGCTAAAGTATATTATGGCATACCATATACTTGTTTTCCAGAGCCACCTCCAAAAAGTGATATTAGGCAAAGATAGGGAAGGTTTTTTCTTGCAATTCAAAGTTTATAGATAAAGTTAATTTAATTTATATTGCTCGTTCATTTAGGTTCTTGCATTATTTGTTGTAAAATGCGCAATAGTGTTGTAAAATGTTGTCAAAAGTAAAAGGCAAACATCAGCATCTGAATTTATTACGTATGTAGGTGTCTCTTCTTTGTAAATGTTAGGTTAAAATACTATGATACTGTGTAAAGTAAATCGACTGACAATAGCCTTTAAGGATAAAAAATTTCTTGTGCAATGTAAAAATGCAAGTCAAGCTAATCTAATATTTAAATGTTCACAGTTTACATGTTCATTATACTGACACAGCATGGTGTTGCCATATTCTATTGTTTTCAAGTTCTTTGTTATAGAACTGAACTTTCACTAATTGGTCTTCACTTGCTGCAAAAAAGTAGGAAGAAATTGAACTACCAAACTTCAATAATTCCTTTGCAGAAAATAGCCAAGGGCGCATGCATGGAGAGGCACATTTAATCTGACACTTTTTATCCAAATCCGCCATCGTAAAAAGATTATCAACATTTTGAGAAGGAAGTAAAAATAGAACAAATTCAAACTCAGATGAATTTGTCTTAAATTATTATAAAGACAATGTATTTTTATTTTCCTTCTTAGAATACAAGATGGATCATGTGTTGCAGTACAATGTTGGTGATGACTGAATACTGCAGTTAGAATTGCATTATGAAATAACTATTATCAAAAGTATACCTTTCTTTCTTTTATCTACCTTGCGGTTGTCTGGAGTGCCAAATTGTTTCAATCAACATGTTTTCTTACAATCAGTTTAGATTTTTCATAAAACATTTTGAAACATTTATTCATTGAAAGTCACAGTATTTTATACTATATTTAATTTCCATATTTTTAGTCAAATTGTGTTTACCTCATACATTTCAATGATTCAATGTTTTTGGGCTTGCAGACTTTAAAACCATGGCTATAATATATACATAGGTTTTTTAATGTGCCAGCCTAGACTGAATAGCTTCACCATTCACTTTATGGCTATTGATTCTTGGATGTCTACAAACAACTGGTGACTGTGTACATAAATATCCAAGAAATGGCCAAATAAGATTTGTCTTGTTTTAGTAAACATTTCAAATTAACCAGGTGAGCATTAGATCGCATAGACTTGACATATGCAGGCTATGCATGCTATCCCCAGATAAATGTCAATTATTATTTGTTCTTAAAAGGCACGTTTTAAAAATATTTTTAAGAATGACTTATATTTTTAAGATTGTTATTTGTCATATGTCTGGGGATAGACCACAGACGTTAAGTCTATATGATATAGTGCCCACCGTAATAGCAAACATTTCCATTGTTCACCACAGCCTTGTTTCAAAGAAATAAATTCATACCAAATACATAAAATACGATCTTTAGTCATCTGTGTTCAGATCTGATTTTTTTATGACACTAAAGAACAGGCCTTTTGGGAGAAAAACAGATAACAAACATGCACACAAACTTGGATGTCTTTTTTGGCCCTTTGGAGAAAAAGAGGCAATATTGACAATTCCTAGTGGAAATACAGAAGTAGCCTCAAGACTGGATTCTATTTCCGAAAAGGTCTAGTGCACACTTTTTATAAGAACACTGGGATCAAGAATCAAGGTTCAACAAGTAAAAAAATAAGAACAAATTAATAGCATGCCCAGCCTCGGGTCCAAAATTTCCAAAAAATTCAACACCGCATTTAGTATTATGAAAGTAATTTCGGTGATCGTTATTTTTATACGAATTACTTATACTATACAAACACAAATGATACTAAACACGAATTCTCCCTATGTGTTGTCAAAGCAAAGCAGGAAAAACTGGTCACGTTGTCAATTGAGAATCATCCATGCAAAAATGAGAACAATTTAAGAACGTTTTAGCCTCAAATTCTTAGAAATTTAAGTCATCCAGCCTCTTCAAAAATTATCTGGTTCTTAGCGTAAAATTTATTTCTGAAATTTTGCTTGAGTGGGATGTTCATCAGCTTTTTTATGCTGTATACACATTTTTTCATGAGAAATCACTTGATAAAGAACTCGCTGGTGAAACTCACAAGTCCTAGGTTACTTTCTACAGTATCTGTATATTTCTCTTTAATTTTAATTCCATACCCAGCATCCTTGTGTACACATTGATATAATCATTTGAAGGAACAAGCTACCAACTTCGATGGATTTTAGTCCTTTGAATAGTAGGCTGCGGTTGATAGTAATAGTAATCATATGCCTTTTGGCAGTCAATAAATGCAACATAGAGCAGACCCTCTTTTCGGACAAACTTCTCAACAATTGTTCGTCGTTGGACAAAAGTGTGGATAGCTGTACGTTTTTCCAAAGAAAAACCAATCTGATTATCCTATAACAGCTTATTTTTGTCAAAAAGTTTGCATTCTATTCAGTAACAAATGACTAAAAAGCTTTTGGCTTTTAGAAACTAATAGTTTAGAAACTAGAAGCTTTTAGAAACTAGCTAATAGCAATTCCTCTGTAATTACCAGTTTCATATAAATCACCTTTCTTATGGATCGGTTTTAGAAGATTTAGTCTCCATTGCTCAGGATAGATTGAGGTACTGTAGATCTTATTAAATATTTGTAGCAATGGGTTTATTAGTATGTTCTTACCTGCAATTAGAAATTCATTAACCCTTTTCCCCGGAAAGGGCCACATGGCCCATTCCCAAACAATGTAAAACATCACATTTTCAGGAGGTAAATGCGGGCAGAATCTTATATTAATTTCAGATATTTAAACGTAAGTTTATATTTTGACTTCAGCTGGTTTGCATGTGCTACCCCCTGCAAAATAAAACTTGCATATGATTTGCCTGTTTACCATAAATAAATCTGGGCGTGAAAGGGTTAAGAGTTAATAGGGTTAATAGCTTCAGCAATTTCATTCTCGTTAATGTGAAAATCAAGTTCATTAAAGATCGTTGGGGAAGGGGGTAAGATTTCTCCCTTATTAATGTCTTCCCTGTCTTCCTTCCTGAAATTTGTCAGAGTGTATGTTATCAGCACTATCACTGTCAGGTTTTTCTTTACCACATGTTCTCATTTTATTTTTTTATCTTCTATGTACATATTTCTATGTACTACATGTATATATTCATGTGCTACATATACATATTTCTATGTGCTACATATACATCTGGCCACTTGCACCAGTACTTATTGTTCTCAGAACAATAGCTAACAAAGGTTCTTTCATTCATCGCTTCCGACTGTACTGTACACATAATATTAGCAGCATCTATCATTAATGACATATCTAATATCCTGGATGGGGGAGTAAAATGCAGTTATTTTAGTGTTCCACAATTTAGAATATTAATTGTTCGTCGAGGAAGGAAGTAAAAAAAACGATCTTCAATCAATAAATCATTTGACAAAACCGACAGAAAATGACAAAGAAAACACCTGTTGCCTGTGTCTTTTTGGACTTTCAATAATGAATGACTGCACAGTTGCGTCTTTTCTTTCCATACACTCTTTGGTTGTTATCCGGTTGATATGAAAACTCAATCCACCTTCAACTCGCAAAGTCAGATTGTTTACCTTCGCATTGTTTAATTTTATTTATTGTCAGGCCAAGCATTCTCAAATAAATGTGTTTGAACAGTAGGCCCGCATATTTTATCGCGACTTGAGGTTCTTTTGCTGATCCTGAATTATTGTGGAAGGTATTTATTTCTTAGATCTTTTTTATATTGTGCTTGTGACCTATTTCATATTTATCATCAGTTGTTTTAGATATGCTTGTTTAATCCTTTTTGCGTATTTTTAGAATTATAAACAACGTTAGTGCTGGTGCAGATTTTGTTGTTTGCTCATTCATGGTTAAATATATATTCATTTGCGTGAACTTTGCAAACAAAGCTCAGTATTTCAAAACATAAAAGTTTGGTTTTCGTCGAATTTTTAACACGGAAATGACTGTTTTCTCGCTTAAGGACAGTGCAGAATTAATTTACAACGGGGCCAGTGGAGAATACAATGGGGCAGGCACTTTTTGTACTGTTAAAGGCAGGGCAACTATATTTTCTGGCCCCAGTCTCGACGGGCAATGACTTTTCCTCCGCTTTTTTGTTCGATTTAACTGAGAATTTGGAATTCAAGTACATCAAATTTCTTCAAAAATTATTGATCTAGTCGTTAGGGTAAACAATATACGTATCTATGGTATCAAATTTATAAATTTCAAAATAATGGTAAATCTAGTCAGTCGTTTTGTATCAGATGAAGTATGGCTATACGGGTACACACATTTTTGTTAAACATTGTTGACTAAGTTATTCGGGGAACTAAGTTTTTTAGAATTTTATGACAACTAGGCTTTCATTTTTTTTAAATTTATTGCACTGTCCCTTTAAAAGTGCCCGTTACAAGAAATTAAAAAAAAAAAAAAATTCTTGCGTCTGAAAAGACCTGAAACATTTTTTGTCCTTCAGTTCAATGTCTTTAAATGTCTTCACGTCAAAGAATACACGATGAAATACAGTTGAAAGAAACATTTTAATGTCTGTCCGACAAATCTTTCACCGTGTCTGCCTTTATACATTTTAGAAATAATTTCGCTCTTATTTTTCTCTGCCGTGCTTGGTAGGACAAATGAGAAAACCAATACTAAATTTTACAGTTCATCCAAAACAAAATTACGCTTTACACTACAGTTCATCCTAAACGAAAGTCCAGTTTAGATAACAAATAAATCGTAAAGTACTGCTCTTAAAATGTTGTTTTTTAAATAAACATTGCATTTTTCTATTTGCTTGGATCTTAGCCTTGTGCTGTTTTTTTCGTTTGTCCTAATGTTTTGTAAATTTTATGCAGGTGTTTCCAGGGGAGGTTGTAATTTTTTTATTTTACTGTAATACAAAATCTGGCTAGCCGCCACAAGGTCTTGTGTCTCTAATAACATCACTGCATCGTGGTCACAGGACAGTTTACTCGTCTGTGATTAGATTATTTTCATTGCATTAAGGTCGGGAAGTCGAAGCTCAATGCTCCGTCAAAAAAGGCCAGCATTTTTAAGTAAGTAAAAAGTCGCACGTTGGAACGATAGCCAGCGATAACCTCGACGATAGACGATTCCGCAATAGATGTCGGCAAGGAAACTATTCCCATGATCCATTGCGTTAGCTTTGCGAATCAGTAGCAATAGGCATTCGATCGTCGAACTAGGCATTCAATCGTCGAATGCAATTAATCTTGGGTGTAATTTCCTACCGCCATCTTTAGCGGAATTTTCTAATGTAGTACGTCTAGATATAAGACACAATTTCAAAAATATTTTCATAAACTTTGACCCAGTGTGAAATTGTTGCCCTAAAACCTTGTGCAGACTTTATGTATGGCTACCCTGGGCGCCATTTTTTTAATTTTTTTATAAAGGCTCTGGCACCCAGGGTAATGTATGGCACTCCTGGCACTAGCCTGTGTGCAGACATTACAACAAACGGTGCACGCACGACGCAGGCTAGCCGGACACGCCCAATTTCCTCAAAAATAATTGATGAAGCCTTTAGGGTAAATAATATATATCTATGGTTTCAAAATTTAAAATTATCAAAATAATGGTAAATCTAATCAGCCGTTTTGCACAAGGTGAAGTTTAGCAAAATGGCGGGGCTTTCACTTTTTTAGTTTATTTTTTGATTTTCACCGGTCTTATTGTAAAATAAATCTTGCACTGTCCCTTAAAATAAAACACACGTAACGTCTTCAGATCATGAAGTTTGAATTTTATTTCAAAACGAAGAAAATTCTCAATGACTGGGTGAAAAAGATGGTTTTTACGTCATTTGGAATCGGTCTATAACCTTTCCCAAATTATTATTGTGTATTCCGTGTATTTCTTGCAATGTTGAAGCCGTTGGAGCCTGATAAGGTGACCTGTGAACAGGCAGAAATAAAAGAAAATCAAAAATATTCTGCAAGCTTTCTGCGTAATTTACTTTAATCTGCCCTCTTGATCGATGTTGTTTTCGACGATGGAGCGTTTCAACGTTGTGTGGTTTGATTCGTGCAGATAATATTGATGTTGGTGTACCACAAGCTACAATGCTAATACTGTCTAACAATGCCCACCCTGTCGTCCCAATGTCCACTTTGCCGTCGTGTTATGATTGACGGCTGTCACAGGGGGACCAGGCATTGAATCGTGTTACAAATACGCCATAATGAAGAAAGGTTTTAGCTGGTACTAAATTTAGAAAATTTAAGAAATTTTAATGCTGGTGCGTTTTTTTTGTTTCTTTGGATTGTCTATCTTCCCAGAAGGTTTGTATTTCCCTGAAGTTTTTTTTAGTTTTCCTAATTATTTTGACACATTTATTTCGGATATTTTTGTAGTTTTACGATTTTCATCAGTCCTATTTTAATGGAATTTTTTTGCTTTTGATCGAAACAGTATTAGTTTCTTTAAGTCTAAAGATGCTTGTTTATTAAAATTTTTAATGAGAGTACTCGAAATACTCACAATATTTTGTAGGGCGGTGCCGTTAAGTTTTATATTGTAGTATTAAAATCTTCTAGAGAGACGTTTTTATATTTTCTGTAGGTTCAGCTGTTTTTCTGTAGGTTCAGCTTTTGATCTAAACAGTATTAGTTTCTTTAAGTCTAAAGATGCTTGTTTATTAAAATTTTTAGTGAGAGTACTCGTAAAAGTTTGTAGGGTGGTGTCTTTAAGTTTTTTATTGTAGTATTAAAATCTTCTGGAGAGACGTTTTTATAATTTCTGTAGGTTATTACCCAATGGTTCAGCTTTAACGCATTGTTGTTGTTCAAATTTGAATCGGACGCCGCAAGTAGTTCTAGATAATTTCCTGCCATTTTAATTTTAATTAACTCATTTTCATATCGTTTTCTTCTCTTCGTACTTTTATTTTCTGTTGGCCGGACCGGAAGAAAGGAAATGAGGATGAGGAAGAAGAGAATTGTTTGTTCTTTTTCCTCCTCCTCAGTTTTTTTCGTTTGTTTTGTTCAGTTCTTGCTCGGATCACGTGCAACCTGTTTTCACAGCACGTTACTGTATGATTTTGACTTGATTTCGATCTGATTTTGACCCATCCTCATCATTTTGAACTTTATTTCAAAAGCGAACAAAGGACTGACCACTTTTTGTAAAAAACCATATCAATTCATTGAACTTGCTATTCTTCACTCTCTCGTTGAAAACAATAAATTCTTTTGAGTTCAAGTAAAAAAGAGGATGTTTGTTGAGGAAGTGCTTTCTTTTTGGAATTACTCATTCGTAACACAAGAAATGTTGATAAAATCATTTTGGATCATCGTTTGAAACTTCAAAGGCACAAGTCAAAGCGGTTACAGGTACACAGAATAGATTCTTTACATAGAAAATATAGAATAGAAAATGTTCAAATGAATTTTAGAATTGAGACAGGGTAGAAGTAGCAATAGCCTAAAAAAATGACATGAATTTTTAGATTAGAAACATGTTGCTTAATGTACAAATAACATGGCTCGAAAATCCAAGTTGAGGTTATAATCAAGCTTGGGGTTTGTGTTGTTTTTGTAACGTTTTTGTTGGGAAAAAAGAATGCATAGTAAAAAAACGAAATTTTTATATACAATTAAGAAACTTTTAAGAAGCTTTTCTAGTGAAAATTGGTCAAAAATTTAGAAACTTTTAGTAGTGGACCCAGGTTTCTTATAAAACAAAACCTGTACCGGATGTCCCACTCTCAGAAAAAAGGAAAAAACTTTGGTCAAGGCTTGCGGTGTGAGTTTCACTCAAATTTATTTGAATTAATATTTTTAAATAGTTTTTAAATAGTTCTTAAATAGTTTTTAAATAGTTTTTAAATAGTTTTTAAATAGTTCTTAAATAGTTTTTAAATAGTTCTTAAATAGTTCTTAAATAGTTCTTAAATAGTTCTTAAATAGTTCTTAAATAGTTCTTAAATAGTTCTTAAATAGTTC
>JAYJMH010069980.1:0-33724 GCA_036873815.1 Phacellophora camtschatica | reverse complement strand
GCTGTCAATTTTTCAACGTTTATTTTCATAGAGCATTCCTTGGCCAAAATAGTAATTACAAATTGAAACCTTAAACCTGAAACCTTAAACCTGAAACCTTAAACCCGAGACCCGGAAAAAAGTATGTCCGATTTAACTATTTTAGTCAATATAATAACAAATAATTAAAATAGTTGTGTTCAGTTTGCCTCTTTTCACTGAAAAACAATAATTAAACAGCCTATACAACTTGCATGCACAAGTCAAAACATGGTCATGGGATTTTTTTTTAATTTGTTCAACATTGGGAATATGTTATTTGAGCCAGCTAAACTGGTATGTTATTTGAACCAGCTATTGTTCTTCCATTTTTTGGACCTTGTTGACCTTTTGCACGGATGTTATGAACTCTTTCCATCCAATCCAGACAGGCAGCATTGCATCACATGACTAATATCCTGAGAAAATTTCTATTGTAATAAAGAAATTTCTTTTGGGAAACAAGAAATGAAAATTTATTTAAAAAAAATTATTTCCCAATACAATAGTTTCACCATGCATGTACTGTACATGCATGAATGAACTTAGCTGGCTACAAGTCAAAACAAAACAGTCAAAAATGATCGCAGAATAATAAATAATACGTAGTCCAGATTAAAAAATTTCCATTCATGTACTTCAAGAATTGATACCTGAATTTCCACAGAGTCTGATGCAAGTGCCCAACCGCACATACAAAGTAACAAATAGTGGAAATTCCCAAACCCTGTAGAAGAAATCGCATCTTCAAATAAACGGGCTTCTTGTTCATTTTGAAGAATCAAAGTATGGTTTTCAGAACTTTCAGTATCACTAATAGTTTGATTTACGCCATCATACAACAGTGTTTCTCTCTCTTCTGACGTGCATAGTGGCTCTTTTTCCATTTTCACCAGCAAAAAACAACACTTTTATGTCATTGCGAGTCCGCCATGTTCAGGTTTGCTGTGTGAAACCACTGTGTGAAAATCTCATCTTGATAAATAATACCACTAGGAGGGCGCTCTCGCACAGGCTAGAAGCGAATGTGTCCTATTTTACGAAACACGGAAATCAAAGGTAAAATGGCACGGAAAACAAAAATCAAAAATCAGATACGGAAATTGCTTTTTTCAAAGCACGGAAAACAGGAAAAAGCTAAAAATTCACATGAAATACGGAGTTAGAGTCCCCCCCACTAAATAATTTACTCAGAGACACCAGTTACGATTCAGACACCCCGTTACAGAGTACACAATTGGGAACTTTCTTCCCGACGTCCCGGACATTTTCTCTATATAGATACATTTTATCTGCAAAATTGCAAATTCCATGAACATTATTTTTCAAAAATGCAAATAAAGAGAGTTATTTTGCTTGAAAAAGTGAGTATCGAGATTAGATAGCATTTGACGTCAGATTAAAACTTTATATATTTGACGTCAGAATTCATTGATCAAATATCATATAAAAGGCGAAGTTTTCTTAGCATTTCAAACACTAATTAGACTTAATGAGTCACTGACACACGTACTTCTAATATTTTGTTCATTCGTTGAATACAATATCGCAATGAAGAAAGATCACAAGCAAGTTAAATTGTTGGCGGAAAAAGTGGCGATGTTTCAACAGCAAATTGTAACCATTGAAGATCGTTTACACCATATGGAAGAAGAGAAGACTAACCTTACAGGTTTGAATGCACATTTAATCGCTGAGATTAAAAAAGCAAGAGATGCAAACACTGAAGCATATCTCCAGGTAAAAACACTTAATAATTATTTTCTTCTTATAATAAGAAAACAATAATTAAGATTTTCAAAATCTAAGTAGTCTAGTTTACGATATTTTCAAGCATACTGTATGTAAATGCTGAATTAAATGTGTGCATATGTGCATTTGTGCATATGTGCATTTTTTTAAAGCACTTACACATTTATTTCTTGGAGATAACTCAACGTGATCAATTTATATATATTTTTTAGATATTCCAGATAAAAAAATCGTTGGAAGTTGACTACGAATTAGCAACTTTGTCAATCATGAAGAAAGTTTCGGAGCACGATTATCATGGAGAAAAGAGAGATTCAGGGCTGTGTATTGGTACTTCTAATAGCGACCAAACAATTCCAGTTCACATGGAAAATGGTTCAAAGATGGTAGATTCTTGTCAATTAGAGCTAAAGTTGCAAGAGGCTGAAATTCAATTGACAGCAACAAAACTAGTACACACATCTATGATTGCTGCACTAGAAATTTTCTGCAAAGAAAAAGAAGAGCAACACAAAGTTCAAGTTCGTATTTTGACAACAAAACTTGACGAAACGAGAAGAGAGTTGGAACAATCTGAGAACAACACCAAAATCTTGCAAACTCAAGCAGCAAATGCAAGCCTTGAAGTAGAATCATTGAAGGATAAAATCAATGTTGCCGAGAGAAAATGTTCCAATGTGGTTAGTCAGCTTACCAAAACTAAATTTACATTTTCGAGAGCTAGAAGATATCTCGTCAATGAGTTGCAAGAGAAAGAAAAAAGCATTCTTGTTGAGAAAGTTAGAAATGATGAAATTAAAAGAGAAAACAAGATTTTTATAGAAAGCTTGGAAGCGGGAAAGAAAATAATCACTGAAGAACAAGAAAGAAGACAAGAAACAGAATCAGACAACGAGAGGCTGAAAATGACCATTGAAGAAAATGAAAAAGAATTGGAAGAACTCAGAAAGTGGAAAAGAAAGAGAAGTGGCATTAGAAGATTTCTGTTCTGTATTTGAAACATTAAATTGAACACATTTGTGAACTATTCTAAGTAAATTATTGTTGTAAATAAAAATTTGGTTATTCGTAAGACATTAAAACATGGATAAATTGATTCAATTGGTTTTACATTAATGCTGGGTATACACGAAAATTTTAAGATGGGTGGGCTTATAAAATGGGACATGTGGGACATGTACCCTACAGTGGGACATGTACCTTCCCCCAGGATACTTAACCCTTATTTTTTTTACCGTAACTAACAACAAGCGTGCATGTTACCTACCAAAACAAGTTTTTAGAATTCAGAAAGTAAACTAAAACATGTCCATCATAAGAATAGATATTGAAATTAATATTTTTAATGTCCAGCGTAAAATTGTGCATAGTGTTACAATAATGGATAAATAACTTCCAAAAATTAACCCATCCCAATTTACAAACAGATAAGTTCCATCAGTTTATCATTACAATATTATTTTGTTACACGTTATAGCACATTATAGTTGGTATCTGGGACATGTTAAAATGTCTTCTTTCTTAATGTGGGAAGTAATGTTGGGCAATGTTGATCTGATTCAATCTTTTTACAGCCGCGTGAGTCAAATCGATCATAACATTTTCCAGGTTTGGTGCAAACAATTACCGAATTTACAACTCTAAACCATGAAACAAACAGCAAAAAACGGATTGTCTATCGATCATAATACTTTCCAGTCTTCTTTTGTTGGGCTACTGCTGCTCTCGTCGTTGCATACCTTTCTTCAGATCCCTCGATGCTCCCAAGCTTGCCAGTTTGATAGTCCACAAACGCTTGGCGAATTTCGGCTTCAGTGTTCATAACAAAAGGACCATGTCTCGCAATCGGCTCTTTGATTGGCACACCAGACAGAACCATAACATGCATGTCCTCATTTTCCGATGCATTAATCAAGAACTTGTCGCCTTTATCATGAAGTGTAACAACCTACGAGATTCATTATTCAAATCTCAGCAATTTCGCACCAATATAAATCTAATGTAAATCCAAACGATTGTTTTAAAAATTATGTTTCATAAATTAAAATTTTATAGATCTATTTCAAACGCAATGCCAGAGTCGTGGAGTCGTGCCGAACCAGGAAATTTCTGGCACGGCAATGGCAAGGGAAACGTGTTGTGCTAGGATCTTTGCCCGAGCTAAAATTCAAGTTTGATTTGGACGCCGAGCCAGTGCCGTGCTGGAGCTATTTTGTCTTGCACGGCACGACTCTAGCACGGCGTCTGAATTAGGCCCTAGAAACAAATTCACAGAAGAATTGTTTATATTGTTTAACATACAGTACAGTAGAATAAAAAATCGTAAACTATCTTACATCTCCCAATTTTGCGGCTTTATTTTCTGTTCCCAATGATCCTGACCCCTTCCAAACATACACAAAACAGTTATGATCACGAGGGATTACGGGCTCAAACTTGTGTCCTGATAAAATTCGAATGTCCAAGCACATAATGGCAGTTCTTGTCTCAATAGCTGCAATTGTACCAAGACATTCACCAGCAATTACTTTTATAACTGCACCACCATCTGCAATAAAAATAAGTTTAATTATTAATTTTCAATAATAATGACCATTGCAGTTAATATTTTAATCAATTTTGATTAGATTTGATGATGTCATTTTATATCATTTGAGTAACATAAAAAATTTGTCATGCAGGGACCAAATGTAAGATTCGCTATCTCGACTACCCGTCACCAAAATTCACAATTTCGAACAAATTTTCATTTCCACTCGCTCGGCTTTCTTATAAAATATTGCCACTTAATTCTAACATTATCTGTCTCAAACTGATTTGAATTTCCCGTAAGAAGCCGAGATAGCGGATGTCAACTGTAATTCCAAATAGCAAAACAGTAGTAAGACCAGGATAGAAAAGTTTGTGCTTGATTCAGCTAATCATCATGGTCATCAGTTCGAACTTGCTCAGACAGACACTATTGACTCTTACTGCCTCTTACATGCAACATGTCTCGATTCTTGCTGTCTCTTGCACGCCACCTGTCTCGACTCTTGCTGTCTCCTGCACGCCACCTGTCTCGATCTATCATTGCCGTCTTTAGGTAATCAGGAGTTCACTGTCATCGGCAAGATGTATTAATGTAAGTACTTGGTCGATCTGCTCTGTTCTTTGAATGTTGGGGTGTCCAAAGAAGGCACAACTATCCAGTTTATCTTTGTTAAGGAGACAGTGACCATACGACGTTGCTGGATTCATGATGGAGAAAGGGAAATGCGGTGTTGGTTGGGTGCTTCTTCCAAAATATATTTAGAGCAGCCCCTAGCATTCTGGTATATTGATTCAATTTAGCTTCTCGTGGCTATGCGGTATGGAACATGTAATATGGCAATGTTCCGTGAAAATGTGGTGTTCCTTGGGTGCTTCTTCCAAGATATGTTTAGAGCAGCCCTTCGTATTCTGGTATACTCATTCAATTTAGCTTCTAGTGGCTATGTGGTATGGAATATGTCCCACGGTTATATATCACTTAGCTTTGTATTTTTGGAATATTGACAAATTAACTAGCTAGCTTATGAAATACAGTATAATCTTATGTTGTCAGACACAAACAAAAGAATAAAAATAAAATACTAAACGCAAACCAAACAGTTTGACAAAAACATGGAAAAATATCTCAAAAGTGCAAACCAAACAAACTGACAAGAGCAGACAAGAAACACACCTGGGGATGTTACCACAGGAATTTTTTCAGGAGGGGTATCTTGATATCTAGGCTTTATCATCTTGTCCTTTGCAGGAAGATTTACCCATAACTGAAATCCTTCAAATAGTCCACCGGCTTTCGTAAATTTTTCTGAAGGCATTTCACTGTGTACAACACCAGAACCTGCTGTCATCCATTGCACCCAGCCAGGTCCCAAGATGCCTGAGTTTCCAGCACTGTCTTGATGAGTGTTTTCACCTGAAAAGCAAATTATATTGTAGTTCTAATGAGTGTTAATAAAGACAGCAATAATAAAAAATATTAGCATAAATCTCGGTGCAATAGTCGAACCTGGTGTAGAAGTTCCATAAATTCTGTAATAGTCAAGTTTTTCTTATGACGATGGTTGTGTGTATAAGTTCCATATATATACGGTACAGTACGGGATTTGCAATTTTTTGGAGTTGGGGTTTTCAGGAAGAAAATAAATTTTTAGGCTATCATTTTTGGTAGGATCATAAGTTTGGGGTATCACTTTTCAAAATGAAAGGTTTTAGGAATTTTTAATTTTGATTTATTTTTACACAAAATAGATTATTCATTTTCAGGGTATATACTCAGCTCCTCAAAAAATACTTGGCTAGACTAAAATTAAGAAACACGAGTAGTGGAAAAATATTTGCTGAGAAACTTGTTTAATTTCCAATTCCATAGATTTAAAAAACTTACTAATTTCCTGGCTGTCTGAGTGCTTGTTTTGTTCTGTTTTGTAGTGTTCACAAAAAAATTTTACATCAAAAATAAAATTCAGATTGTCTTTTTTGAGAGCCAAAAGCAACCAAATTCTGCTCAAAACTGGTGTTAATTATCATGAATGTAAGATATCTCTTAGAAGAAAGGTGCCACCTTAAGGAACTGCTAAGAAACTTTCAGTACTCGAAAGTGGGAATTTTTAAGAAACATTCAGTACTGGACCGAATTCTTAGTTTCTTATAAAAGAAATATGTAGGAGTCGAGTGCTGGATTTGGAGTCAAATTTTAGTACTCAAAAGCTTGACTTATATGCAAGGATTTATGGTAACAACAATCAATAATAACTTGATTGTTGTTACAACAAAAGTACTGTAAATACTGAATTATAATAACAAAAAAATATAACAAACAGGAACAACAAGAATTAGAAAAGAGGGGGCATGGTAACGCCTTTCCTGGCACACTTTTCTGTAAACTTTATTCAAAAGAGTGCACATGCCCAAAAGGGGTGTGGGAGTGTATCCGCAGATTAAAATGAGGCCCTGAGAAAACAAGCTCAAATTGGCCCTAAAAAGGCACTGCCCAGTAACCCGACCGGCTAGTCCGCCCGGCCCTTGTCTATATTAAGAATCAACTCTTTAAGTTATGTTATTAACATATCATATTATTGATTTTATATTTGTGAAATTCAATATATTTGAAATTCAATGAAAGATATCAATGGTAAATTTTTAGTATTCAAGATTAAAAAGTTGTTCCTGCTACCCCACCCACTTCCTCCATCCAAACAAAAACGACTGAATCAAATATAAAAAAACAAACATGGTTTTACAACAAAGACTTGATCTTACCGTGAACAATGTAAGTAACAGTTTCAAATCCACGATGTGGGTGATCTGGAGCTCCAACTGCCTCGCCTGGCCCATAAACAACAGGGCCTAAATGATCCAGCATCAAAAACGGGTCGCATGTGTCAATCTTATCTCCGATCGGCCTTCGAACTATGAATCCGCCACCTTCGCGTTTCTGTTTTGAGGTTTCAAAATCTTTGATTTTTCGATACTCAGCCATCATGTTGGATTTTCTCGCAGGTATATCTTCTGTCAGAACTTAAAATTGTGCTCTTCTGACTCAGAGCCAGGACCGTCTTATATATATATATCTTCCAGACAGTAGCTTCCAGCACTTTTCAGCAACAACAAAATCTGCCAAACAACAATGACTCAGCAGATTGCAAAGCAGGTCACGATCAACACAGAGAAACCAAGCGTCAAAAAACAAAACTAAAAAATTAACAAAACACCCAATAAACAAAGTATTTTATGGAAAAGATCAATAGCATGAATCTCATTCACACTTTCTTTTAGAAACAAAATGTTTTTAGAGTGAATGGCCATTAGCCATTAAGCTAAAAAATACTTCCGTGATATATTTCCTCGAAAAATAAATCACGTGATGTTAATAATTTAACTGAGATTACTTCTTGGATTTAGCACATTTGATTTTATAAACAAAACCAGTATCAGTATAAACTCATCGTCAGCAACAACAATGCACATAGGGCACCCATGTGCATTGTTGTTGAGAATCAGGGTTGATCAGGGTTTCTTTGTTGAGAATCAGCTGATCAGGGTTTCATGCAAAATGGCTGCCGACCACAACACAACGAATAACTCGGCGAACGAAGATGACGAGGACGACGATTACTTGAAAAAGCCGATGCCAAAACAACTTTCAAGGGTATTTGGCAATATCATTTGGCGCGGTGCAAGCAAAGCAGTTGATGTAGTTGAGGAAGGAGCAAGCTACATTGCAAATCCAATTATTTCTTCTGCTCCAAATGTTTGGCCTGACATGGACAATATTGATAACCTCGTCAATGTTTTGACCACGGCTGGATACGCTTTTACAGCGTTTAGTGTTGTTGGGGTGACTTACTTTCTTTCTAAGGCAACCAGAGAGGCATTTCAGTGGAGAACGTGGGCGAGATACAGGCGTGAAGTGCAACGGAGAATTGCAGCTAATAATAAGGCGGTCAAACAAATTATCAAAAATACCGGTTCAGGTAACACTGGAAAATAATAAATTTACTATATAGAGAGAAAATACGGTATTAACTTGTATGTCACGATCGTGGTCTTCGGAAAAAGAATTGATGTTTTGCAGAATTTTTAAAGAAGTGCATCTCCTTCAACTCCATTAAACTGTGAAACAAAAATAACGTATTGTGGAATGGTGGTAACTGCGACACAAACAGGGAGCTATGCAACTAGTCTAGTTTTTTTTTATTTCAATTTGTTCACCTTCTATGTGTAACCACCACAGGCTTCAGGAATCGTAGTATGTGTTTTCTATTTTTTGTTGTCAGCTTCCTATCACCCATGCATTTATATTGTCGTACCACCCACCCACATGTGTTATTATTTTTGTCTTTTTTCTATCTTTTGATTTCTTATCATTCAAGCATCTTTATCTCTTTCAAATTACAATGCATGGGTGATGGGAAACCAAAATGAAAAATAGATAACACACCACAATTCCTAAAGCCTTTCCAGTGTAACTGATCAAAATGTACAGACAGAAAATAATTAAAAAAAACCATACCAGAACTAACTGTTAGACAAATATTTAGCCTATTAAATTTTACATAGTACTGTTAGACATGTATTTAGCCTAGTACAGTAGGCTTAATTAAATTTTTAAGGTCAGCATAATCAATTAAATCTGAACTTAGATTTAGAAATTTGCAATTTAATTTTGTTTATCTTTGTTTCAAATGGTTCACAGTTCTTGTCAGTGCTCCAAAAGTCAGCAAGATTATGATACACTTTGTCTTTCTTTGTATTGTCATTTATTGCTTTACAAGCTTGGCAAAAACTATCCACACCACTAGTAACTTCATAAGAGTATCTCCATTTGAAATATTCATTATAAGCAGTATCGTTTCTATCAAGATACAACAAGTATGTAGCAAGTTGTTGAATACTCTTAAAGTCATCAACGCATATGTATGATCCTGGAATGACACTACTTCCCTTGCCCACTGCACCCATTAAAATTGGAATTAAGCCATATTTCAAACCCTTTTCCCAATATTTTTCAGTCAAATAGTCTTCACAAAAACAATTTTCAAATGCCAAATAAAATTTGTACTTTTCTAATTGATGTTGACACTGTGTTCCCCAATCATTACAGCGACCCATATTATTTTTAAATTTCACACCACAATCGCCATAAACAGCCAAGTCAATGTACTTTTCTAATTCAAGCGCATAGTGATCCCGAATGAGCCCACAATGGCTGACAACCCACACTGCTTTCCCAGTTTTCCCCTCAGCAAAATTTTTACCCAACACCGGTCTTCTGGACTTGTCCCTCAACTGCTTGAATGAAAAATAAGGCACAAACACGTCTGATTTCTGCATGTAAGTCATTGTCCAATTAAAAATATCATTATAATCCTCTAGATTCTTAGTGTATTGTGGACTCTCGTGCATAAACAAAATCCACCTCTGTTTTCTTGGTCTCATTTTTGATAATTCTTTCAAACAGTACGGCTTGTTCAAATCAACTCCATGAAAAATGACCAAATCAGCAAGGTAAAATGTTTCCTTGTTGTATGTAAGATAACAGTTTTTAACTTTACAATTTTTGTTCTTGGTGTAATGGTTCAAGTCACGTTCTTTGTTTCCCCACCACCATGGGTGAAAGAACAATCCTGTATAAAGTAAAACTATTTTTGAATTCTCATTGATTCCATTCTTATTTTTAAACTTTGTTCTCGCAACTTGATCGTTAGTTCTTATTCTTGGATACCAGCAGTCTTCCTTTTTTGTTGTCATCATGGCATTTTCATTTTTGGTAGAAAAATGCTTTTCAGTACAAAAATATATCATTGAAAAGATGATAACAACGACAATAAAAAAGGCAAAATACCTCTTTATTTTCATTGTTTTCGTGACAATCAATCACTAATTATTCATTCTTCATACTTTAGAATGTGATTTAGCCCAACCTAAAAAAATAATAAACAATAATCATTTTTAAAATTAATGTTGCAAAACAAAACATTAAAAATGTTATATTTGTAAACAACAGTTATTTAGCAAATATTTTTATCTATACACTGGAATTCTTCTCAAATTATTCAATCAAGTTAGTGTTTAATTTTTCTTGTTTTTCCTTTTTTTATCAAGCAGTTTTACTTTGTTTAATTCATTTCACCTTCTTATATAAACATGCTTCTAGAGAAAAACCAGTTGACCTCTTGTGATAAGCAATTAGTTTACCGGGATGCATTTTAATTAAAAAAAAAGAAATACCATGAGCTGAAATTTGCCAAGAAACTGAAAACAAATCATCAACATGAAAACAGAATAAACTGTATTTTTTAATAAATAACCAGGCAGGGGTAATTAAGTGCAGTTGTATTTATTTCACAATTCTATAATATATGTTGGGTTCAGGTTAGAAACTATGTATTACATGCCAAATATACATGCATCGGCACACAGTTAACAGGAGTGTCCCAACCTGGTATTGGGTGACCAAGAAAGAAATATTCTTTAGACCTTACTGACAAAAATCTGTGCATGCACAAAAATAATCTCAAGCCTTCCTTAATCCCTCTAAGGCTTGAGTAAAAACAAATTTGACAGTTATTGGACAACCTGTAGGCACACATTTTCAGCCACTTGTAATTGTAAGTTTTGACAAAAAAACTAAAAAATCAGCAAATTTTTATGACATTCTGAGTGCAATAAAATCTCATTCTGATGCGAATGTAATGTGAATTTCATTGTTTTAGGGACAACTTCAATTCAAGTAAATACAGATTCCAGACCAAATTTGAAACGATACGATAGATAGATAGAGGCCTGAAACAAATTAAAAAATAAAAATTAGGAAAATTATTATGCGTGTAAATAAAATTAATACCAGAAATATTCTTTAACTTATTTATACTTCGATTCTTCGTCTCCTGTTTCGGGTTTCCTGCTTCCTTGTCGTGCTTCTAGGACCATGTCCACATGTTAAACAAACACCGAACGGCATTCCGTTTCGCATTCAGTTTCAGATCCTCAATACAACTGATTCAAGATTCAGATTCAATTTTTTGTTTCTGTCTTCTAAGCCAGTTATGGATGATTGCTTTTAACAATGTTCAATTATAATTATGCAACTACTCTTAACTGCTTAATTATAATAACTGCTCTTAACATTTTTAACAATTCTAACTCTTTAACAATCTTTAACATTTTTTTTCATAAAATTATTTTGTTATTATCACAGGAAAACGAGTTTATCGCTACCACTGTTGTTCTTATTGAAACAACTTTAACGAAACGTTTCCATTCAGACAAATGTTGTAACACAGCAATGGCTAGCAACTAGTTAGTCCGTGTGACATCATCCGCGGGAAGGTGGTATATGATCCCACCTCTAAATGTACAAATATATTCTGCCAAAATTTGAAAAAGTACGCAACAATGACGTAAATGTAGCGAGCTTCGACGGAACTTCATTGTGAATTTGCATAATACAAAATACAAAGCTTAAAGAATTTGCATAAATTTCCCCCCAAAACAATAATGTGTATCCCTCTGTGGGCTTCGTCAGTCTGGAAAAGGAAGAAATCCAGCCATGGGCATGTTTAGTTCTTATCGCAATTGAAAAAACATGCCAAAACATGATATGGGCAGGAACAAATATGAAACAATGCCAGTCTTAATAATTAGTGCTATTTAATCAATTAGCATCAGCTATAGGGCGTATTCTTTTGGTAATCTAAAATCTTCTGAAAACGGTAGACTTCGTAGAGAAATGTACATTTCCAAAGAAACACGCATTCCAACTCTACCAACTCTACCGTTTTCAGAAGACGCCCAAAAGAATACGCCCTAACTTTATTATCAATACGAGATATTTTCTAAGAAGCTGTTTGTACATTGCATCAAGAAGGTTGGACCATTTGGCGAGGCAAGTCTTGTCATTAGCAAGTGTTGCCAAGCCAACCTATTCGATGTAACAACTGGCGCTAAAGCCAGCCAAAATCATGAATTACAATAGGTACATTATAAATGCTCGCAACAAACATAAGAAACCCATATATTTATTTTCTTAACAGACGATAAAAATTCAATATGTTATTGTTATATAACAATGGATTAAACTAAAGTGTAATTTCCCGTTCGCGGGTATCTGCCGTATGCTGAATTTGCTGTGATCGAATGTATCCCGGATAAGTTAGAAGCAGATTATATCGATATGGAGTTAAAAAAAACCCTTGCTCGTTCGCAAAACGTTTGTGCTCAGAGCAAATCTGAAGGAAGGGCAGTTGGTAATGGTTGAAAATGAGTGGTTGGCTTGAAAATAAACGAAAAAAGTGTTAAGGGGCGCTATATTTTTGGAAAGAGGGTTTCAAATCAGCAGAGGGGGTAGCTACCCCCACCCCCAGTTGTCCTCTTAAATCCGCCACTGGTCCAAAAAAATTCTCCCTTTTTCGAAAAACTCAAGAGATAAAATTCAAAAAAACATGTTCTTACATTCCTAATAGGCTATCCTAGAGTTTATAAGGTTATAACTATATTATACCATTAAACTATATTTTAATCTGCGATTGAAAATTACTGTCTATATCTAAGTTAGCTCACAAAAACTCTAAAAATAAATATTTGAAAAAATTATTCGCCTTTGATGATGTTGTTAGCTTCGACCAAATGCAGATGATTTTTTAAGACCCCCGGAAAATCACACTAACAAGAAGTACGACAAAACTGAGTTTCCTTTTCATCAACTTAATTACGATATGTTATGCTGACAATTCAATTTTCGCCATGCACGGTGAGAGCATTAATTCAGAGCATAAAGCAAATTTCAAAATAAAAGAAACCTTTTTCAACGAATATTTGTATCAAATTTTGGCATTTAAAAAATTTAAACATTAAAATAAAACAAACTAAAGTCTCGACTGGCCCCTTGTCGATTTTCTAAGAATAATATAACTTTCCCCACCACATGTTAAAATAAAATACGTCTTCTATTTCCAATGTAAATGCTCAACATATAGAGCGTATGTGTTATATACAATCTATCTAAAGCAATAAAAAATTCAGTGTTTGCTATTACAAGTTATGGCAAATGCTGCATGGTAGGTAGAACATTTCTCTGGTTATGTATAACCTTACCGTATTTCCTCTAATAAACGCCCAATCTTTAATAAACGACTCTCCTCTTGACATAGCAATGACAATAAACGCCTCTCTTTAAATTGAGAACGATCCAATAGTTTACTGATAATAGCAAAAAGTAGAATATTTTAAATCTTTTCTATATAATACAAACCATTAAATGATAAAGTTTTTATCGTGCAATTCGTGCAATTACAATGGATATGAAAATTAACTGTAGGTTCATTCAAAATACATCAGACATCAAGATAATTTATTTCTAAGTTGTTTCAACGCAATTAATAGAAAGTATAATCAAGTTTTTTTCACAAAGAAAAACAATAAAAAGCTAAAAATTGTCTTCAATACTATAACGTTCGAAAACAAGGATATGGGCCCTCAGATACCATGCACTTAACCCTATCACCCCGAGAAGGACCATATTTCCCATTGGCAAATAACATAAAACGTCATATCTCCAGGAGGTAAATACAGACAAGATTTTACATAAATTTCAGATATTTTAATGCACGTTTATCTCTTGAATTAAGTAGGCTTTTAAATGCTACCCCCTGCAAAATGAAATTTAGATGCGATTTTCTTGTCAATTGGAAATAAATGCGGGCGAAACTGACGCCTTAAACCCGAAATTGATTGAGCCCCATATTGTTACTGGTCCCTCAGGCAGTGCCCGGAAGCCTAATCCACCTCTGTTCCAAAATTAACCACATTAAAAATTTTTGCTTTGACCCTTTCACCAACGGAAAAGCCCATTGAAAAAAGAAGTTAAACGTCATGTTTCGAAGAGGTAAATGCACACAAAACTTTGTATTAATTTCACATAATTCAACGTAACTTTTTGCTTGTTGAATTAAGTTGGTGTGCATGTGCTACCCCTTGCAAAATGAAACTTAAATAGGATTTGTTCGTTAATTGGGAGGATAAGATAACAGTGCCGTCAGGAGGGCTGGTGGAAGGGCTTCGAACCCGTAATAATTCAAAAAACGAAAAGTGTTTGTTACAATATTTAAATGACACCATTGTTCTCTATTGTTCTGAGAACAATAAGCATCCCCCGATCTGAAATAGCTTCCGTCGGCACTGAAGATAAATTTGTGGGTAAAGTGAAACTAAACAATTCAGGACGGTTTTTTAAAAATTAAAACAAAAATGTAAATAAAAACACTCCTGCATTAATTTGGTAAGTAAAATACGTCGCAAATTTTACTTCAGGGTTTATCTTCTCTCGAATTTCTGAAAACTAACTCTAATAACTATTTCACCTGTGTTAACTTCGTGTAACAGCAGTTTCTTTGTCCATGGTCCAGGCCCTTCCTTGAACAAACTTGATATGGATAATTCTGTTCTTCCTAAGAAATCTAAAAAATAGCACGTTTATGTGCATGAGTACTTTGCAAGACTGAAATAAAATTAGAGCACGGTGAATCATCAGCCAGCGGTCAGCACTAGATCATGGACACCCCAAATATATGACAAATATTATTCGCCATTTCAAGAACGAAATGTAGGAGGAAATGTACAAATGTTATTTGTCATATATCTTGGGATAGCCCTCGTGCATTAAGTCTCTGTGAAATAGTGATGACCTGAAATATCCCAATATAAAACTTCTGTGTAATCGAAGATTTGGCTAATTGTTCAAAAAGTTTCTTAAACTAAATCTCACAATGTCTTAAAAAGATCAGATCTACTATAAAACAAGTATGTTTGTCAAAAAAAACATTTGTGTTGTGCTCTCAATTAAAAATGTTTAAACCTTGCTACCAGATATATTTTTTGGAAAAGAAATGCCCGCTGTGCCTGCTTTCAAATTCTGAGATTATATTTTCAAAATTTGAATTCCAGAATGATATGCCGCTAAGCGAGGTACCAGGGAAACCAAGAAAAAAACTAGATAACGTTTTGCTCAAATGCGCCATTTAACCATCTCAGAAAGTACCATGTACAATAGATCGATGCACCTTCCAACGAGCAAATAAGCAAAGAAGAGACCAACAAGGACAACGTGATGTCTTGGAGCAAACTCTTTATAACCATTCTACATTGGATGGAACATGCAGTAAATATACCTATGTTGGAGCATTTTATTGTACAAAAGACATTCAGCAAATTTGCTGAAGTTCTAAAGTACGACAAATAGCATTTAATAAATTAGGCCAAAAAGTTGTCCAATTTAAGAAACTGTCCACAAAAGACTGAGGCCAAAGTCTACAAAAAAGTCCCACTTACCATTTGGAGAAAAGAAATCGCGGTCGAAAACCGTAATACACAAAACATCTTGGTGCTCATCTTTAACTGTGAATACCGCTTGAGAGTTCCATTTCGGGCTCAATGTCTTTGGAATAACTTTGGTTTTGTGTTCTTGTGAACCCATGCTAATTTCACAATACGGATCACTCGTGCCCGTTGGATCTGAAGCTTTTAAATCAATTCCTTCCATTACAAGGATCGTCAAACGACCAATGCCTTGGCCGAGCACAGATCGAGCTGCAAGCAAAAGAACAAATCTCATGATAAACAATTCATGACATTCATTAAAAAAAAGGAACAAATCAAAATTTGCTGGCAATCTTTGACAAGTTAAATAAAATCGGAGGATTGAGCGATTGAAGCAATTCAAATTTAGCATATTTCCTTTAAAACAGATTGAATATGTGGATTTTATAAAAATAAACAGAGGTGAATTTTGTAACAATAGTGAAAAAATCCCCGTTACCTCGATGCGCTCTTTTTCGCTGAAATCTCTCCGTTTCAATGAAGTTTTCTGAAGCTTTTTGTAATTTAGTCAACCAAGAATTTCTAGGAAAAAATAGAAAGGATGCCGTAATATTTTACTCATAAAAATAAGTTATGCAACATACACGATAAAGACATTTGAAATCTTACGAAGAACACTTCATATGTTTGGAAGAACTTTCGAAAATATATTAAAAAGTTACAATACTGATTGTTTCAGTCTTTGTAAAAGATATAGAGAAAACCGTATCAGAAAAACAAAACGACAAAAAAATTACGAAAACGAAAGAAACCAACCTTTCATTTTTAGTCTCAGTTCGCAGAGTGTAAATGCGATCAATATGTGACAAGCAAAACAGAGTATCATTCGCTGAAGTAAAAAACGTAAACAGTTACGTTCCCTCATTATAATAATTTGTTTACTTTGCGATGAGCAAATAACATCGAGACATTTTATCATATGTTCATCAACTACGAAATGATTGGCTACTTCCAAAATGTAAACAAATCAATGACGAATAAACCAAACTGACAGTTGACATTCATGGCTTCATAATAATAATAATAAAATAATAATAAAATGGCTAAAAGGGCTGGGAGGCTGCAAGAGCCTATAGAAACCTAGCCTGCGTGCAGACTTTACTATCCACTGCGAAGGAGATCCAAATGGGATGGGATCTCCTTCGCAGTGTATAGTAAAATCTGCACGCAGGCTAATAGAAACCGTTGTTTAATTTAATATAACCTATTCAAATATATACTTCAAATCCATATTATTCTTGTCGTACAGATTTTCGAAGGTTATGACAGATTTTCGAAGGTTACGACAGATCTTCGAAGGTTACGACAGATTTTCGAAGGTTACGACGTCTTTTGCATTGACCATGTTCGTATTGCAGGCTGTTCCAATCTTTCGAAATTCTTTGTGAGGAAAAGTTCTTTCTAATATTTAAATGACTTTTCTTCAACGCTATTTTGAAATTATGACCTCTTGCTCTTGTATATAACAATAAAACGGCGAAAAAATGTTTAAAATTGTTACTATTTCTAAAACATTTAAATATTTAAAAAACCAAAAGTGGAAACAATTATATTTTTCTGGAAGCTTTCAATGCACGTTTTTTAAATTGAAGCTATTTTTAATTTGCAAAAATCTCCCAAACCGGTCTATACACTCTTTCGTTCTTAGTTACCAAGCTCAAAAAAGCCATAAAGTTCAGTATTGAGACTCAGATTTTAAAAATGATGTCAGTTCTTCAATTTGTCATATTTAATTAGTGAAATTTTACAAAATTTGCGTTCTTGGTTCTGTTTTGAAAGAAACATGTTGCATCCATACATATGTAATTAAATTATTGTGTCATGTAAAGACCCAATGCTAACCGGCGGCCCTTGCGGGCAAACATTTCCCATGGTACATTTCTTTGATGACTTTCGAGTTATCTGAAAGTATATTTTGGCCTAGTAACGATTTATCAGCAGCGGGAAAGGCCGTGTTTCTTTACTTGGTTGTTAAGACTAGTTTATTTACTGCATCCACCTTCATTGGAGAGCTGTAGAAATTAGTATTCACTATCTGTGAAAATCTTGACGCAGTATTTTCTTGTTATGTAGGTGCGCCAACGCTGCTGGTTCGCAATGAGTCTTCAAAATGCTCTTTCAGTGTGGATCTATTAATGAATCTGTTTGATTTGTTTTAGAACTTCAAAAACTCTGAAGAAACTTTCAGTCCTGATGCCCAGTCATGGCTTCTTAGATAAAAACAGAATATTGCTATTGCAAAATTTAAGATTCCACTTAAAAGTTCGTTTGTGAAAGCATGGCAACTAATTCCGGCGGCAGAAAAAATTAAATAAATGATAAACTCAACAACAAAAAACTTACCGTCAGCATCCATAGGTAATTTGACAACAATTTCGTTTAAGAATATTGGCTGCAAGAAATTAAACAATATTTCAATTTACAATATCACAAGAAGCAAGCAATGGTTTGTTTTGAGATTCATTCTATAGATGTCAGTAAAAAATATTTCTTCTGTTTACTTTGAAAAAGCTCCGGTAACAATAACCTCGTTCTGGCTCATAAAAAGCCTCTTTCCAGGGAAAAAATAGTACCGCAGAGAACCACAAAGCTTACTAAAATTTACATTTGATGCACAGGATACCAAATCGAATGCATAATTTGCCCTCAAGTAGCCAGGAGAATAATAATCGTAGTTATGTGACTCGCACTTTGGTTACTATCTTGAGCAATACCCCAAGTCACCAAAATACTATTTGAGTGGTACCGCCGTGGTGGTGAGTTTAGTTTTTCGTTTGGATCAAATTGAAATCTAAAGTGAACAAGCCTTTTAACACGACGTCGCAAATTATGCAAAACGTTGTGGCAAACCATTGCAATTAGATTGTCTTACCTTTTTGAAAATAGTTAACGTAATCTCTCCTTCAATGTTATCTAAAGAAAATCTAAAAGTGAACAAACCTTTTAACACGACGTCGCAAATTATGAAAAACGATGTCCCAAATCATTGCAATCATTGTCTTACCTTTTTGTAAATAGTTAACGAAATCTCCCCTTCAATGTTATCTTTGAAAATGTTTGTAAATGCTCTCGCTGTTGGGTTGGAGCCATGTTGTCGCGTTAACAACAGAAAATCGTTAAATAGAAACGCACGAAGCTCTTTGTTGCTTTTATGCTAAAAATCAAAGATAACTAACGTAAAAATTATAGTAATCCACCTCTCTTTTAAGCCCTCTCTATATCATATAATCTCTGATCTTAAAACTGCAAACAGCATAAATTCTTTCAAACATAGTTTTTATAGTTGTTTAATGGAAAATTTACTGAAAAACAAAGGCGGGGTTGGCATGCACCCCTAAATTTTACCCATATGCTTTTTTATTTCCAATTTTAGTAGGATTAATATTCATTTTCTCTTTTATTGCACACCTCTAAAAGGGATCATCACGGAATTAAGGTCATTTTGATACTTTTGATGTTATCCCTGCCACTCTAGTTAGCGGTATTGTGGTATTTAAAAAAATTGTATTTATATATTTATAAATTGCTTATTTATTTCCTTTGTATTTTGAAACTGTGTAAATACTTTATTTCTTTAGTCTAATATTTTAAAAACTTGTAAACCTAAAATAGTGGCGAAATAATACTTACTTACTTATTTATGCCTCTTTCAACTCCAATAAATACGTAAAATTCTACTCTTTTAAATTTGTTACTTACCAAATTTTGGCGAACTAAAAAAATAGCTTGCATAAACATTGATAAAAACTGCATGTTCAAGTTATTAATAACTGTTTTTAGTATTCTATTTATAGCAACTAACCTTGTACAATGTTGCATGATGAAGATATTTTCTTTGTCCTAACGAATTTGTTTGCGAATTGAAAACCAATTTCTGGAAACAAGAAGAACAACTGCCAAATTTCGTATTTGATAAGAATTGAAAATAAATAAAGCAATCTCGTGCAGTTGATGAAAGCAAAAGCGAGCAAACAGATCAAGTCAACAAACCACTTCAGAAAGCTGGAAAAAATAATTCTCTTCCAGCAACAACCAAAAAAGATGGAGCCATGAGTCAATGGAAGCAAGAAAGTTGTGGTTCTAAAGTAAAACTGTATAATTTCTCAAAAGCAGAGCGTAAAGTAAAACTGTAAACCCAGACATGTAATTGATGCTTGGATGTTCTGTAAAGCCCACTATGAAAGTTAATTTTCAAATATCAGGTTCTAAAATGAAGTTACAGAAGCCTTAATAAAATTCATAATAATATACAGCTTGTGAATTCCATTCGGGTTCAACGTGTTTGGGTTAACTCTGGTTTTGTGCTCTTGTGAACCCATATTAATAACGATGGGGAGCACAAGGGAAAATTCTATTTTAAAAATAAAGTTACACTAAAACATTTGTAAATTAATAAAACCCTTCTGTCTGCTATTTTCATCAATAGGCAAAATGGCCCTTCCAAGAGTAAAAGGAATTACTTTATATATATATATACGTTAATAGAAATCACATACCTCACCAAGCCCCTCTAAATTCACATGATTTTGAAGCCATTCGAGTCTAGTTGCACTTTCAACTGTCCTGATATTTTCGTTTATCTTCAAGAAAATTCAAAAGTTTAGCATGAATGCAAAGTAAATAAAGAAGCACAGAAATAAATTAGTTTACAAGTAGTCGTAGAGTCAAAATAAATTCAGCTTCCAAATCTTCGGCTTGTCTATCAAGAAATTCACAATCTTCCAAAAAGATAAAAACAAAAAGAGGTAAATTCAAATTTTGAAAGAAGAAACTAATAATTTAATGGAAAAACAACAAATAAATCAAACCTCCATGCAAAGTTCTTCAACTTGTTCCAAAGCACGTTCTAAATCAGGGCGATCGTGATGTCCTTCTGGGGTGTATTTCAAAATCTGTCACGGAAAATAAAATCAACATAAAACAGATTGTCGGAAGTGCAAAGATCGAAATAATGCGAAAGCCTGCATACCCTGTAACCCAACACATACGTCCGTTACAGTTCCTGGAAGGATTTAAGCAGTCAAATGACCCAAAACTGCGGCAAATCCCCCAGTCGGTCAATAAAAGTTAATCAATTCTAACTCCCTACTTCTGCTTCAAAGAATTTCGTGCCAACCTTCAAAACTCTAATCTTAACCTCATTATTCCCATTCAAAAATGTTTTGCTCAATCTTAACCTCACTCTCCTTCACAAAAGTAATGCTCAATCTTAAATCTCATTCACTTTCACCAAAGTTATGCTCAATCTTAATCTCATCTCCTTCACAAACGTCATGCTCAGTCTTAGTCTGACTCTCCTTCATAAAAGTCATGCTCAATTTTAATCTCACTCTCCTTCACAAAAGTAATGCTTAGTCATAATCTCACTCTCCTTCACAAAAGTCATGCTCAGTATTAGTTTCACTCTCCTTCACAAAAGTCATGCTCAATCTTAATCTCACTCTCCTTCACAAAGGTCATGCTTAATCATAATCTCACTCTCCTTCGCAAAAGTCATGCTTAATCATAATCTCACTCTCCTTTACAAAAGTGATGATCAATCTTAATCTCACTCTCCTTCACAAAAGTAAAAGTCATGCACAATCTTAATCTCATTCACCTTCACAAAATTCATGCTCAGTCTTAATATCACTCTCCTTAGCAAAAGTCATGCTTAATCTTAATCACGCTCTCCTTCACAAATCACAAAAGTCATGATAATTTGAAAATGAATATTCGAAATAGAAACAATAGTGAGTTTACATGTAAGGTAACTAGGGTACGTAAACGTTTTGTTTGTAATGCAATCTGTAAAGTTTGTCTGAAGAAACATACACTGTTTAAAAAGTAGAATTAGTTGGTAAAAGATTCTGAAAAAGTTTCTATACAGCAATTGCTTGCACATTTTTCAAGCAAATATTTGCCAAGCCTGAAGCCCATGGTATCATTGGAAAACGAATTTATAAAATATTAAATACAATTATGATAAAAAGAACGAGACACTTACTTGCTTTATTATCAAAGGGTATTTTGTTATCCTTTGCAACGGTTTCAGAAGGTAACTGCTGAGGGGTAAATTCTGACGAAGTCTACTGTCTCCAGCACATTTCTGTTAAATAAAGCAAATTAAACATTACAATCGGCTTAAATCGCTCTCCATCTTTCCTTTCCATTTGTGTTCATGTCTTGTTAACAGCTAATCTCCCAACCTTCTCTTTTACTTTTCAAGAAAATAAACACTGTTAGAAACGTGTGTAGTACCTTTAAATAGTGGCCTATTGAAATGCAAATTCACTTTCGTCTCTTTCTTTGTCTCTTGCTCATTCAAAAAAATTCAATCAGAGCTAATCTGTTGTCAACGATCGCAATGGTCTTATTTAAATTCAAATAACTGGCATTGCAATGCATATCAAAAGGCTACTATTTATCGATACTACACCAGTTTCCTACAGCTCATGCTCTATTCAAGAAATAAATTCATGTCATTTTATTTACTTCCCCTTGGTGTTTTGTGTTATCTACCAATAGACCTTTTTGTGTGTTAAGAATTCAAGATTTGCTATGTCGATGCCTCGATGGCACCTTACTTCAAACATCCCCTTTACATCAAACGTGTCAACGTATACAGGGTTAGACTAACAATCAATTTTCACCTTTTCAAATGTCTTAAATTCCATATCAGTTTCAACTTTTTGCTGCAATAATTTGCATGCTTTTAATTGGCAACTGCAGAATCGTATATAAGGCGTCAATCTTGGAATCTGAAAAAAAATAACAAAGAACGAATGCAAAGTTGAACAACAAAAAAGGAACATCATTGCATGTAAATGCAATGAATTATTATATATCTTTAAAATGTTTTTATTTTACTGAAAACAGGGTGAAAAACGAATTTTGCGTCTACATGAGAACGTGCTATGTTTATAGTTTACGCCATAGTCAACCAATGTTTATACGCTAATTTACATGTTATATGTTAGCTTACACGCTAGTTTACCCGTTACGTGCTAGTTTATAGTTTACACCACAGTCAACCAATATTTACACACTAATTTATATGCTAGTTTACATGTTACATGTTAGCTTACACGCTAGTTCACCCGTTACGTGCTAGTTTATAGTTTACACCACAGTCAACCAATGCGCCTGATATAGTGGATACAACTTTAGGGACAAGGCACTATGTGTTGGAGGTGGGGCATTTTGCTTTGGGTGGTGGATAAGTGGAACATTTATTGCATCATGAACATAATTTTATAATATTACCTGTTCAACAAGGACATCACCAATTGCTTCTATTTTGTTGTCAGTAGACATCGTTTTGCGGACTAACAGCCCTCTAAAAAATAATCAAGGTCACTAATCGTTTACCACTCTTCCTGTAATTTAATTTCAAGTTTGGACGAAAAACGTAGTCATAGATGACTGGGAGATATTCCAAACTCTAAGTTTGCTCTTTGGACGTCATTTTGAACAAAAATTTTAGATTTTTACCCTCACGGATTTCGAGCTACAGCACTGCAAACAGAGATAGATTTTTTTGGGTCAACCAGTATGTAATTTCATAAAGATATGCTTTTCTCAAAGCAAACAGTAAACAAATTTTCAAACTTCAAAGCAACATAATGTATGCAACGACTTACTTGAGCAGCTTTGTATTACACATTATGATTTCTCTCCAGTTGACAAACACAGTGTTAAGTTCTTGTTCAGACAGTACTCCTGCCTCGGCTATCGGGTTGTAGAAAATCTACAGGAACAATTTTAATCTTACCTATTTGACGAGTAATACCCTAAAACCAAATTTAAACGAGACTAGCTTATCATGCAAATATTTTGATTGGGAAGAACTGATGAAAGGTATATCTTGTGACTTTTAATACGCTTGCAGATTGTGCTGACAACGGACAAGACAAGACATTTGTGCTGACAACGGACAAGACATTTGTGCTGACAACGGACAAGGATAATACATGCAAAGTCAATTCTCTGAGAAAAAAAATCTATAATTTTCAGATTTTGGTTTCTTAACTCTTTCACGCCTCTGGAAGGGCCATGTGTACAACACTGTACAACGTTCCTTACGTTAATTACTGATATTTTAACGAAAGTATATCTTTTGAATTAAATTGGCTTGTAAGTTCTAAAGATTTGCTTGTTTGACAGAAATAAATCTGGGCGTGCTAAGGTTAAAAATGTAAGTAAATTTTTAAATTTGATCGAAAAACATCAACACGTATAAAAACTCCTGACACCTATGGCAAAATGTTTTTTAAACAAACAGAAACAATTTGAAAAACTCGAAATTTTTAGCTTATTTTAAATGTTTCAATGCGAGGTAGTCTTCTGAAATGAGTTTATTTGAAATGAATGCAACCCATTGCTAAATGAAATGTTTAATTCAATTTAGAAGATTATGTTTAATTTAGAAAAATTATGGACGTGTTACATGTGTTTTGAAAATAAACTAACTGTTAAAAATAACAACGAAAAGTCCTACCTCAAGAGTTAAGCTCAGGTCCTCCATAAAAATTTGTTCAGTATTGATCAGCTCATGAATGGATTGCTAAAAAGACAAGAAATAAATACAGTGAAAAAAGAAGAAACATTTTTAGACAAATACACAACATGCCTATACACGATTCTATGAATACAATCTTAACACATTGCCCCATGAAATTGATTAGAACTGCTGTAAAGATCAAATGACAAGCAAGGGAGAGAATTTATGTCACGTACAAAAATTTTAGCAGGGATAGTTCATGTTGTGGCATCGTTACCGGAAAAGATATTTCAAAATAATGGCGGGCTCTTTTAGATGTTCCAAACCTTCTAAATCTTGAAAACGGTAGGTTTCCGAGAAACCGAATCCAGAAGCTTAAAAAACTGTGATCTCGGCAGCCATTTACCAGGTTAGTGTTGCGCCGACCCAGACCTCTGTGAAAAGGTCTATCGTGAAAATCCTAAATATTATTTTGAAACTATTGTTCCTTGGCCCTGAAATTTGGCGTGTCTCCTAGCGACAGTGGCAAGTTTCCTGGCAACTTTGAATTCTCGGAAATTTTCTGATTTCAGGAGAAGGTTTTCGAGAGCTTCCAAACCTATTGTTTTCAGAAGATTGACATTAAAGAACACGAATTCCAAAAAAGAAGGCTACAGAAAAAGAGTTGGCTTTAAAAAACACCCCCTAAAATACATCAAGGCCTACCTCGCCTTCTCGCACTGTTGTTTCCTTTAATAGTAATAAATCAAAGAAACGTTTCAAAAGAAAAGATGAGGGTCGTTTAGAGGATTTCTTGATCGTTCCCCTCTTTCCTTATAGATTTTATTCGAATTGTTCCCTACAATGGTCTGAAGGATAAATTCTTATAGAAATCACTGACCTGTCTGTGTCTGTCAGCCTTGCTCATCGATTTCAGTACAGCACTGTCAAATGAACCTTCCCCTGTAACAATGAAAAGCAGCCCAATCACTATAAAATGTAAGTATACAACAATAAACCTGACACAAACAAACGCTGCTGGGTGTAAAATTTTTGGAATGCTCGTTCTTATAACAGCCAAAAAAAATTTTTTCTGCTAAACAGGCAATCCTATGCAAGTTTTATTTTGCAGGGGGTAGTACATGCAAAACAACTTAATTTATAAGGTACGCTTACGTTGAAATATCTTAAATCAATATAAAGTTCTGCACGCATTTACCTCCTGAAAATATGACGTTATACGTTGTTTGTCAATGGGCCATATGGCCGTTCCCGGGGTGAAAGGGTTAAGAAAAAACCAAAAAGTAAAGCTGTGAACTGGGTCTAGACAGCTAACAGCTTTTGGTAATGTGAACATAAAAGCTTTGGTAAAAATAACAGCACAGCAAGACAGCGCAGAAGGACGACCACGAAGTAGAGAAATAAAATTAAATACACCTATTAATGCTTCTTCGCGTCAATCAGGTTTTCTACTTTCAAGCTACGGAATCTCTTGATTGTAAAAAGATAAATATAGTTGAAAATGTAAAAATTTAAATTGAAGTGCAAGATTCTCTCTGGTTTTTGAATCCTGTAAACATTCGTATCAGCAACGAGCTTTAGGCTTACCTTCCATGAAGAATCAAAAGATTCTAAATGCTTGTTTACATAAAATTCGCTGCTCTAATATCCCTAAAATAAGTAAATTTCATGCAACGTACTTCACGTAAAAAACTACATGACTTCCCGAAGCATTATGTTTTCTTTTGAAAGACCGTCACAATGAAAGATACGATTTGCAATGAAAGTCCTTTATCAGTTATGTTATTTCACGAATTTTGGTTTCTTTTATTTTTCTATTAAAAAAAATCCTCAGTTAGGAATAACATTTGGTACATATTTTCTTGGTAACCAAAAGTCATGCATAAAGCATGTCCAAAACGAAGCGTTATAATAGCATGTCCAAAACCAATGTTGGAATAGTCACAAATTTAAGCCAGTTAAATTAGTAATTAATTCACCAATAACTGAAAGTAGGGTATCGACCTTTAATTTTGCTATAACATTATGGATTATATTTTGGATTGATATGTCACACATATTGATCAATTGAAGCATAAACCTTTGTGACATGTTTTTGGGACACCCGGTATGTAGCATGCTTCTAACATTTTACATTCCTAAAATCTGTCTTGGATGCAACCTGGTACCCAGAGCTATTTATTTGAGAAGAAATAGCCCTCGGAACGAGGTTGTCTTGGATGGTGATTGGTTGGTTGTGAAATAATTTGTGCAAAATCCACATCGATCTCACTAATTTAACTTTTTGAAAAACATTTTTACTTGTGAGTTTAACGAAGATTTAAGAAGCACGTCCTGTGTGAAAAGCATCTTATTAAAAATTTAAAAAGATTCCGACTCATAAATCCTCTGTTTTCAAAAATGTAAAATCTATTTATTCAGGTTGCAAATCGCATTGTTTTGTTGAGTGTGAAACCTGGATAATCAAACAGTTAATGTTTTCTTCAAAAGAAAACAAGACCGAAATATTGAAAAGATAATCTAATGTTTGAGCTAACTGCCCCAGACCTTCAAGATCAGGTGTTAACGCTCTTCAAAAAATCTTGGTATCTAGGATTAAATGAAACAAAAGATTGCAGATTCAAACATGACAATATTATTTTGAATTTGAAAGAATAGATTTCACACTTCTGAATGCATTCAATCAAATCAAAATAAAGGAAGACAGCTAAACTTTATGATTTCATTTATTATGATTTGCTTTACTGCGTTAAAGGTGCGGAATCTACTCTTCACAGTGGAAAAACACATTGTCATGTCAAGAATTGAATTATTTGTTTACCAAAATTCTCTCAAATTGGTACCTTTACATTTTTGCCGTTTTCAAAACGTACCAGCTCGTGTCATCAACCGCACCGTACCTGATTACATTTGGAAGTAGAGAAACAAGCAGAAAATAAAACAATTTTTCACAAAAGAAGAAAAATAATTGACAAACCAATTCTGATATTACAATAATATTTTAGGTATATTTCCAATTTGATTAAAACGAATAAATATGTATTTTCTGCTGAAAACGTAGGATCCTCGACTTCCAAAGTAATTCCAGGTAGACGGCAAAAATAGGTTTGAAAAACGAGCCCTGGACTTGAACCTTTAATTAAATTGGTCGCTGGTTGCTCGTGAATAGCCTTGGGCTAATTCTATCTGAATCAACTATGGTCAATAGTCCATGCCTTTCAATCTTACTTTTCGAGTTAAAGCAGTCATAGTGCAAATTTAATAAGATTCTGAGATATTTCATTTCGATTCTTGAATAAAATTCTGCAAAGTTTATTTAAAACATAAACTGTTTTGTCAAAGTCATTTAGTGTGCTAATGTAATTTTATCTCGTCTTTAACAACGTCTTTTATTTCATTTAGCTTGAAAATGATGTTAAGATGACATCGAAACGTCGCTCGTTATTATCGTTAATATTTATAATTAAAAATATAATTTCCCTGGCTAATACAAGCATTTTTTTTATTAGAAACAGCTTGCAAGAAACAATAATTTTTTTAAATAGGCCTATTAAGAAACTGTGGCACAAGAGTTAAAAAAGTTCAAACGTTCTGAAATTTCATCCCTCGTTCAAAATGTCTGTGATGCAAGGTCGTATTTCAATTCTTAAAATATTAATTGAGTGTTCTTTTTTCAAATGACCTTTTTCACTTCTTTGGAAACGCCGTAACTTATGGCTGAAAACTTATAGCTTCAAATTTAGGAAACATTTTAAGCAAGCTCCAGAGCTAATTTTCATATAAATAAATAAAATATGCCTGTGATTATAAGACGCAGTTGTGAGAACATCGCGTGGGTACACAGTCGCACTGACGGATGCTGAGTTAATCGCATAAACATTGCATAAAACAATCTTTGAAATAATCAAACAAACCTTTGAGGCGAGTAGCGAAGGAAGCTTCAACAACTCGCTCTTTAGGCCACTTGATTCAAGAACATGATCAGCTAAGCCTTCTTCTCCGTATGCATCAAAAGTGGCATCCAATGCTTCAGCTATCACAAGAAGTGAATTTTTTGGCATCAATGCCACCATTAGCATTTTTGCAATAGCCTACGATAATACAATAACAAGTGTACTATTAAAAATACAAACAAAATTTAAATGTTTATTCAAACTAAAAACCTTACAATGCTGTTATAATTTAATTGCAAACATGGGAATACAAAACTCATTATGATTGCTACCAAAAGATACCCTGATAACTGACAAACAATTTCAGACCTTACTGATCGTAAACGCAAATGTAGCAGTGGAAATATTGGCTTTCTTCCGTTTAGTTAAAATTCAAGAATCCAAGAATTCTTTGAATTTCGCACAGTTTAAGATTTTAAGGAACTTCTTCACTTGGACAGTTTTGATAGGAACAGCTCAGTCAATGACGCTTTCAATAATTTTGGAAGGAGCATTGATCATACAGATAATTTTAGAGCTGTGTTTGCCAGAACGCACGAATAGAAAAGGTATAGTTCTGAAAGGATGCAACGGCCTCAAAACTATTTAATGGCAAACTGCACTGTTAGTTAGTTAGTTAATTTTATTTGCCAATGAATTAAAAGTTTACAATTTAAAATTTAAATAAAAGGATAAAATTTTACACAATTCGTAAAGTAAAAAATGAATAAGAAATAAATACAAAAAAAAATGAATAAGAAATAAATACATAAATACATAAAAAATTTAAAAACACACACCTCTAAACTAGAGTGGCAGGGATAGCACTAAAAGATCGAAAAGATCTTGATTCCATAATGGTCCCCTTGGTTGATATATACGTTGAGCGTCGGGCCGTCAAATTTTGTAAACTAAATTTTTCGTATCTTCTTGTAAATTATTCTATTTAATTTTAGGCCTCAAAATGACAAAGTTATTATTCTTGAGAACGAGATTAAATCTTTGAAAGAAAACATTCTGAGAACGGAAAAAGAAAATGTGAAATCTTCTGAAGAAGATTCAGAAAAATGGAAGAAAAAGCTCGAAGATGTGAGCGCTGAAATATCAAAGTGAGTAACATTTTTGCTGCTTGTTGAAATATTTAGAGGAATGCTTTTTTCGAATTTTCAATCCACCATTTCAAGCTAAAGCTGCCTTAATGAAAATTTATCAAAATTTTGCGATATTGCATTTTTTATTGTTGAATTAGATTCTGTAAACAAAGTTTCGTTCGAGAACCGATTTCTTCCCACACTCGACAAAATTATGGTGATATAGGGATCACGAAGTCCTTGTTCTAACGAAGATTTTGTGGTCAATTTCTTTATAAACCATGGGAATTGGGACGCCAAAATTGTGGTTACACATAACTTCCTTCCATATTAATTGAATCAATTCGTTGTCTTCTCTTCGTAATTTTATTTCTTTCTTGTTGTTTATTTCAACTGCATTTTGGCGTCCGAATTCCCCTCCATAATCTTAAAACATCTTTAAAAAGGATTTGAACTCCAAATTTTTTGTTACGAAAAGGTTTAGAGCAAAAATTAGCTTCCAAACTAAACTTAACTTAGATTGCACACGTGTAAGTGTACTCAAATATACTAAGAACCTTTTTTATGAGAACGTCTAGTCTGAGATGTGCTTGCTAAATTTAAGAACATAGCAAGTACATGCTTGAGGCTGAAAGACCGAAAGGATTCAAGATATTGTGTTTTCTTCAAACATTCGTTTCTCGCTACATTCCGAATTTTGATTAGATTAGAACATAATTAGAACTCCTTCAAAAGTCGCCGATAAAATAAGAACGCTTGAGACTCAATTTCAAAAATGGACGTTCTCTTTGGAAAAAGAGTCCAGGAAATAGGGCTTCGTGAGTGGTAGTGTAAACAGAAGGGGAGAGAGCAACACATTATGGCTTTGTTTATTATGATTTGCGGGAAATCTATCCTTTAGTGTGATAAATTGCATTCTGTTCAGCAGTGGGTCTTTTGTTTTAAAAAATTTCTCCTTGCTAGATGTTTTGCAGCTCAGTTTTGCAGCTTTCATTATTTTCAATTAATGCAATGTTGTGCATTTTGTGGGTGAATTTAATAAATTTAGTAGTTAAATTAAAGAAGTTTCTTTCCAATATCTCATCATTTGAATATTTTTTTATTTAGATGTCAACTCTTAATTAAAGAGCTTGAGCTGGAGAAGACATCAAAAGCACAGCAGATAGTGACGTAAGTGGGACTGCTTGAATTTTATCAAAATGATAGAATAGAGATTCCTAATTAAAATGTATGAAATATTTTTTGTATTTACATCCTGCAAATTTTGATTGTTAAAATGCTATTTAGATGCAAACCTGTATTTATATTTTGAAAATATGAATTTTTAAGTTATTTCTCGATGATCCATGGTTCTCCGCAGGATGAACGGTTTTAGTAAAATTTCTATGTTTTAACAAAACAGTCATAATTTTAAAATGAACGTTTGGGGATCTTTCAAGGGTCTACAGGGGTAAGATAGATATTATGCGGGGTAAGATGAGTAGTGCAAAAGATTAAGAATGCCATGCCATGGACTGAAAAATCAACACCCACAATATCAAACTGGGTAGAGTAAAAACCCGTATATAGATAACAACATTCCACTTTTAAAAACCTACAGGCTGAAATACCTGCATCAATTTTACTCTAAATGAAATACTTGGTATCAACGGACTAAAAACATTTTTAAAATTGTAAGCGGATACTTACCAAGTAAAATTGAATAGTTTTTGTTCACCACCCCCTGAACCATTAAGCTGAAATATATTTTCAATTTAATAACCTTACCAGGTTGAATTCCAAAATGTAGGTCTGTAGTTCAAATGGCTGTAGCTCAAGGACATTTCTAACTTTTGGCGGCAATTATCAACATTGCATGCATTACCCATCTTAACCAAAGCCTATTACGTTGCGATAGTTTTATTTTTTCCTAAATTGTATTGTTTACTCTACAAGATAACAATTTGATTTAAAAAATTTGTTGATCAATTTTCGCCAAAGATGAAATGTTTTTTTTTCAGCATGCAAAATACTTTAAATGCTTCACTGGAAACTAGCAAACAGTCACATGAACAATCACAAGAAAAACAGCAACAAATAATTGATCTTCAACACGAGGCTCGTGAGGTACGATATTTCCGTAACTGGTTGGCGAACGAAAGTATCACTCAAAGTATGGTGACAGATCAAGAAAGCTATATGTCATACTCTTCAAGAACAATTTAGTTCACATAATATTGTTCAAAACAGTTAATTTAAGATAGAAGCTCCCATATAGCGATGAAATATAACGAACCATATTTTGAACGATACTTTTGTTTGATAACCTCCGTAATTCGTCTCAGTACAGATGATATTCATCTTGTAATATCAATACATTGGAAATGGGTATGCCATAGAAATAGGTATATTAATACATGGCCCATTGAAAATAAGGATGAAGTGTCAAAATATAAGCGGTAAATGTAGGGAAATTAATCCTTATTTAGCTTAATAATAAAAGCAATGAAAATGTGCAGAAAGAAAAACACCAGACGTCATTTTACGAAAGAAACAGCATTCAAAAACATCAGACATCGTTTTACGAAGAAACAGCATTCAAGAACATCAGACATCGTTTTACGAAAGAAACAGCATTCAACTGCGGCGTCTAACTACCCATGGTTTTGCAATAAACATAATATATTTTTATGTGTTATTTAGTTAATTAAGTTATTTACAATGCATTTATTTTTTATTCTTGACCCAAGAAAGACAGACGTTTGTGAAAATGTTGTCATGTTTCCGTTTTTGTATGATGTTATTGCCTACTTGTAAGCTTGATAGTATTGCTGTCTCTTTTCAGCTATATGTGTAAAGCAAACATGTACCGAGTGACCCAAAGAAAAATTTACACGTTTGATCGCCTGTAGAAAAAAACCACAGACTCCATTTGCACGATTTAAGCGGTAAATTGTTAGACAAAGGCTAACTTGGATAAAAATAATGTTTTCGGATTTTTTAAAGCAATTAACATCTCTAAAATTGAAGATTTCCTGAAAATTTTCTTCCAAATCGTCAAAACGCACCGAAATCAAAGGATCAATATTGTTATCTTAATTAGTCTGATAATTTTCCGTTCAAATCATGCAAATTGAGCCACTTGTTTTTTTTCTACAGATGTTCAAACGGGTAAACTTTTTTTAGGTCACCTGGTATGTTTTGTGTGATTGTTCAGAAAGTCAATTTGCAAGAATGCATAGAAGGATCGAAATATGCTTCCTTTACATGAATCAAAACTGAATTTTGATTGGATGTTCTCCTTGCTAAAGTTTGCATATCAAGCGATTCGTAGCGGAGCTTTTCTACTTTTAGGAGGCAATGAGTGAATTGATGGCCTTGGTCTTATTTCTTATATTCTAATGAGAGTTTTCGGGTTTAAGAGTTCTTTTTTAATTCTTACTTTATTTTATTAGGCCCAGACTGCACTGAAAGAGAAGGCTGCCTTTATTATCCATCTTGAGAAACAACTCGAAGATTTCAAGATTACTGTGGCTTCCGAAGTAAGTCAGACAGCATCGAGATGAATAAAGTAACCTCGTTCCAATGATATTTCAAAAGGAAACACCCATAATACCTAATTTGCTTTTTTGCGTTTTGATTACATAGCTCATATCGACTGACTGCCAGGAGATTCCAATAGAATTTGAATCTCGAAAACATTATTTTGTTGTCCAGCCGGGTGGCCGAAAAAATGTCCCACGTTTGCAAAGTTGCTGTGGAAATGTTTTTGTTTCGATAACTCAGTTTTTTCTTGAATTTGATATAAGAGGCTTCAATTAGTAGTTTGACACCTTGTTTGCCAAAATCTACGAAATAATCACTGAGTTATGTTTGATGAAACCGAAAATAAAGCATTTCTGCTGCTTAGAGAAAGCCATTAACGGTTGTTTTCCTTTAATATAGCTCAGGAACTACTCAGTAGATTTTGGCCACAAAGGGAACCAAACTTTAAATTAAAGCCTCTCACATCAAATTCAAACACAAACAAAATTATTAAATCTAAAGCTCCTCCATAGCAGTTTTGCAAACGTTTGGGGGTAATGTTTTAGCCACCTGGTTTAAATTAGCATAGCCCAGCCAAAAATTTGCATTGCTCTCAATAATTCTAAAAACAATGGCGCTAAATATCTTTTTTGAATATGTTTTCATTTTCTATTGTTCTGAAAACAATAGATATGGCACTGTTATGATTCGATAAAGTGTTGGAGCACGGGAGCGCCGCCCCCAGGAGACTTATACAGGCCCCCATGGAGTATATTTTTTCCCCATGGAAGATATTTTGACAAGTAACGTTTTTTCTGAAAATTTAATGAAAAGGTAAATCCTGAAGCAAAATGCGCTTAATTTTGAAAGAAAAATGTACATGCAACTGTCGTATTTTAACAAACAAGAAAAAAATTCAAGATTCAGGAATCATGTATGTGAACAATTTATCTATATAGTGCTGCTCACAGTAAGGCACATCTGTGAATTTTGGGGAAATTAGCAGGAACTTTTCTCCAAAAAATTGAAAATGTTCC